>PVIJ01022050.1:0-17080 GCA_004024925.1 Scalopus aquaticus
TGAACACTCATTTACCCTACAGTCCACCCCCTCAGGGTTTTTCACCATACAATTTTACACAGGTTTCTCTTGGCGAATATGAACACAGCAGCCATGACCCACAAAAGTACACAATATATAACACAATACAACTAAGCCCAAGCAGGGCATCAACCTATGGGTGAAAGACAAGATTATTGGTGCCAGTGAAGCCGGTGTGTACTGTTAATTTAGTCCTTGAACCACCACAGGTTCTTGTCCCACGAATCCATAAAAAGGAATTCGCTAACATTTTAGATAAGTAAGCAGAGAGAAGCAAACTTTACTCTCTTAAAGGAAAGTTTATTTAAAGGAAGAAAGTAAGGACTCCCAGGTACACTGTATTTGGGAGGGACAAGGAAGCTACTGTGGGCCTGTGTCTAGGGGTATTTAAACCCTTTTTCCCTGTGTTCTAAAATCTCATCATATCCTGCTTTGTGACTGGCCCTTTCTCCTAGTGACTTTACGCCTCTGAGCCAGATGTGCCCGTTTTCCTACCTCTTAGAGTTTCTCTTTTTATCTCACCTGTTCAAGGTATGCTATTACTTACTGTCCCAATTAACCTTAAATTTTAGCCTTAAAATTTACTGCCCCTGTAATAGAGCAGGGAGAGGGGCACCCTAGAGCCCCCAAACCTGCCCACTCAAAATAGGTTGTGCTATTCGCCACATCAGGACAAAATTTAAGACCTTAAGTGGAAAAGAAACTTTAATACAATTAGTGTAATAATGCAGAAAAGACAAAGAATATAGTTTCTAAACTAAGTACCCAAAGTTACCCATCACCTCGTGGGCAAAAGTCCACCCAAATGGGATTGGCCCAAAGCAAGGCCCAAAAGCCTTCCATAAGTCTAAAACACCTTTCGGCAAGGACCCATAGAAAAGGGTCAAAAATAGCCAGACATTTCTGGAAGTTAAAGAGCAAAATCAAAACCAAGATCAACATTGCCATAGTAAACCTCCCCACAGGTCTCTCACCCATATCTGTTTCAGTCAGTCCAGCCCATGTCCCTCTGCTCCTTGTATCTCTTCTGGCTCTCCATCCTGCTTCCTTCCTTCTTCCTCTCCTCTGTCCTTTTCTCTTTTCCAGCTTCTTATCTCTCCTGCTCAGCTCCACCCTCCCTTGCATGGGGCAGGGAACCTGGAACACACCCTACTTCCTAGGGACCACCCTCTTACACCCCCATTAGCCTTCCTGGATATCTGACCTCATCTCTGGAGTATGTCTGGTTGGCATTTAGAATTTACCTTCCTTGTCTTTGGAGTATATTTTGGCTAGCACCTAGAATTTACTGCCCTTATCTCAGTCTCCAAAGTCCCTACCTGCAATATCCCTGAAGCTGCCTAATTAACCCAAACTTGCCCTGGGACTCACCAGCAGATCCATCAATTCTGTTGCCAAAGGCACTGCTCATTTGAGAAGGGAACCACTCACAATGCCATTGATGCCATTTTTGGAGTTGATGGGTTTTGAGAGCGGGGTCTTTGGGTTCACTCTGGGAAAGGTTTCACCATATCTTTCCTTCAGCGGCATACAGGGAGTTTCTCCATGACACAGAGACATTAGTTATATTTAATAGAATAGGTTTACTAGGGAAAGGGACAGAGGAATAAAGGATGCTTGCATAGACGGGCAGGAAGAGCTGCCCTGAAACAGGTTTGCTAAGAGGCCTGCATTGTTGCAGGCAGGTGGCCGTGTAGCCCTGAGGAGAGCTGCCTTTGCTGAGGGAGGTCAGTGAAGAGAAGACCCGGCATGGCACAGGTCACGGGCAGGCAGGAAGGCCGCTGCCCTGGAGAGGGACAGAGTTGGTGAAAAGGGGCACCATCATAGGCACAGGTGGGCAGAAAGATAGCTGCCCCAGCTATTGCAGAGACTGCACTGATACAGTCCTCTTTCAGTCGGGAGGGGCTAGTTCCCTTTAGGAGTGGTTTGTTTGCTGTTGATTTTGAATAACCATCTAGGATCTGAAAGGGGCTGGAGATGCTACAATGGACCTCAATCTCCATATCTTTACCCCTGGTCTGTGCTCCTGACACTCCTTACTGCAGTCTGATACTTGCCTGGGTCTGCTTTTGTGCTCTAGGCATTGGTATAGCTGGGTTAATGGTTATGCTAATCCCTTCTACTCCCACCTCCTTGTGTGGGTCTGGTTCTAGCCTATTTTAAAGTTATATTTCCTCCATCACAGTCACACGCAACCGTCATGCTTCCTGGCCTTCTCTGACTGTGGTGTCAGCCACAAGCCACACTCCTCTTCCACCCCCAGGATGCGCTCACTCTGAGATCGGTGACACACTCTTTGCTGGGTAATCGCCCAATCCCCAGGGGTACTCTCTGCTGTCACTGCAACACTCGGCTTTCATAGGCACCAATGTGACGAGCAGACCCTGCCCTCAGGCCAAAACTTTGTACATGTGCATGGGTCGGGGATCTGTGACTACAAGCTCCACATGTGGCCTCTCTTGGGTCCCCTCTTTGGCTGTGGTCTCCACCACAAGCTACGTTCCCCAACTGCCCCCCAAGTGTTACAGGGCAGGAGAGAGGGGCACCCCCAAAACCCCAGTCCTGCCCTGTTCTAAATGGGTTCAGCCATCCGCCGCATCAATACAAAACATAGAGGACCTTTTGTGGAAACCAGACTTTAATACAATTAGAAAAGACAGAGAAGAAAAAGAATATATTTTCTAAGTCAAGCACCCAATGTTATCCAACTCCTCGTGGGTACATGTCCACCCAAACGGGATTGACCCAAAGGAAGTCTCGAAAGCCTGCCACAAGTCTAGAACAGCTTTTGGCAGGGACCCACACATAAAGGGTCAGAAACAGCCAGACAGTTCTGGGAGGAACCAAAATACCTTTTGGCAGGGACCCATCCAAAAGGGTCAGAAACAGTCAGACAATTCTGAGCAGAACAGAACAAAATCGAAACCAAAATCAACACAGCCATCGTTAACTTCCCCATGGGTCTCTCACCCACATCTCTTTCAATCAGTCCAGGCCAGTGCAGCTTCTTTACAAGTCTCTCTGCTCCTTGGGCCTCTTCTGGCTTTCCGTCCTTCTTCTGTCTCCTCCTGTCTTCTGTCTGTCTGTTCTCCTCTGTGTCTGTCCTCTGTGTGTGTCCTCTCTGTGTGTCTCAAGCTTCTCATATCCTGCTCAGCTCCACCCTACCTTGGGTGGGACAGGGAACCTGGGACACACCCTTTCTCCTGGGGACCACCCTGTTACACAAGGATGGGTTCCTCAGGACCTCATCTTATTCAATAGTGAACAGGGCATCACACACAGGTGATTTTAAGAGACTCACTGGCCTTTAACAACCTTTCAGCCGCTTATCAACCACTCAGGGCTTCCCAGCCTTGGCACCAGCCTTTGCCTAGTCTAAGTTGGCTTTGATTATCTCTCTTCTGCCTGGCTGCAGAGTACTTGGCGAGGGCTTCCTTCCTCAGCCAATCTTGGGCTGCTCTCGTGCCTGCCCCTTCCTCTACTCTGGCCATTGCCTCTCTGGGCTGTGGCCTTGTGAGTGCCAGGCAGCGCACAGGCAGATTTTGGCCACCGAGACCCACTGGCCACCCCCACCCCATTCTCAAACGATACCTTCAATCCCCAGGGTCTTATAAACATAACATCAACCTGACAAAGTTTCTCCACCTTCTTGCAGGATTGTTAGTCCAAGTACACCAGTTCCATCTGGGTGCATGGTTGATACGTAGTAAATTCCATTATTTGTGGCGACCTGGCAGCCTGACCTCCTGGGGTCATAGTGATACCTAATTGCGCTGTTACTGAACTCACAGCCGCCGCTACTGGTGCTTTTCACCCTGGTAGCCGCCATGGGTTCTTTTCTCATAAAGCCATAAAAAGGAATTCACAGATTTTGCTACTGGTGCTTTTCACCCTGGTAGCCACCATGGGTTCTTTTCTCATAAAGCCATAAAAAGGAATTCACAGATTTTTTAATAAGTAAGCAGAGAGAAGCAAACATTGTTTAAGAAAGTAAAAGTTTATTAGGAAAAAAGACGAAAAGTAAAGACTCCCAGGTAAAAGGTACCTGGGAGGGGCTGAGAAAAGCCAATATGGAGTTTTGGTTTGGGATTATATACTTTCTTTCCCTCATTATTTCAAATTCCATCAGTCTCTCTATGATTGGTTAGTTCTCAGTGGTCTTACAACCAGGCTGAGTCCAAAATCTGAGGGGTTTGCTGTTGAGAATGAATAGCCCCAGGTAAACTGCTAAATTTGCATTTGGGGGCAGGGTTTCTGATAAGAAATAAGAGGGGACTGAAGGAGGAGATTCAGTCACCACGAGGTAGGAATGAAAGAGGCGGTGGCCTTGCTGAAGGAATAGAAGAAGTGTAACCGGGCCTAGTCCAAAGTCCAGTGGAGGTCGTGCCCCCTGGAGGGGGCTTGCTGAGAGAATGAATAGCCCCAGGGAAAAGTTTGCAGTTTGGGGTGGAGAGTCTGATGAGAAATAAAAGGGACTGAAGGAGAAGGGGGAATCAATCGTCATGATGTAGGGATAGAGGAATCAGTGGCAGAAAATGTAGCTGCCAAGATTGAGAGTTTGGAAATCAGATGCCAGAAGTTTTTGAGCCGCTGGGATATAGAGTTTCGGATTGACCGTTTCTGGAATCTTTGGGACCAGCGACTTTGGAAGCTTTGTAAGTAGCAGAGTGAAGGAAACTGCTCCCAGTTTCGTTTCTACTGCAGCCGAAGGAAGAAGGCAGAGGCCCAAAGCGGGCGCCTTCCTAAAATGCGTGAGTGCAGTCTGATGGGCCGTCTGGCCGCTGTAGTTGTTGTTTGCAGTTTTGCTGGCCTGATGCTGTGCTGGAGCATCACAGCAGTTTTGGGAGCATCTCCAGTTGTGTTCTGTGTCGTCCTCATGAGTTGGAACCTGGCCTACGGTCTGATTGTTGTGCATCTGCAGAAGCAGGAAGACGCCATTTTGGAAACGTGGCCTATTGTTTGGAAGAGGAGTGCCACATCAGAAGTGGCGGGAAGATGGCACCTTTGTTACTTTTCTGGGACTTAAAGGACTGGACATGGCTTTAAGTAAGGTAAACGGCCATATGTTGACTTCAGTAATTCTTTGCTTTTCCCTGTTTGTTAAATAAATCCCATTGTTATTGTTCCCTAAATCTGAGTAGTCTTGCAATTGTGCGCGCAGGTGCAGAACCAATACAGTGACCGGTAAGCAATTGGGGCACTGCCTTTTACTAACTTTAAAGCTCCTCATTTGCCCTGTATCAGTCTCACCTTATCTGCTCAGCAACTTCTTGTATCACAACCCCCATTTTTTGCATACTTTCTATATCTTTCCCTTCTTACTCTGTTTGTTGTCCTTATCTCTTAACTTCCTTAATTCTCCGAGGTCCCTAACTATCTGTCCCTGAAGCTGCCTAATTATTCTAACTTGCCCTTGTCTCAATAGGGCGCTGTCACTTTATTTTTTGAGTTCCCACCCTGTGAGCTCGGAGCGTGGGACCAGCCTCCTCCTCTCTAGAGGAGTCTGGCATCTTCGGAGTCCCAGGTCTGTCTGCCACAGCCGGGTGACACTCGGGCAAAGGGCTAGTCTCCCTTGCCTCCTCTCCTGATACAGAATCTGGCGTTTCCAGAGTGGTGGGCTGGTTTGTCCAAACCCTCTTCCTGCGGATCCTCAAACATTGCATAGTTCCTGCATCTCATCCTGCAGTTGCTGGACTCTGGACTGCTCTTTCCGCCTAAACTCTCGCAGAGCTGTGAGAAACACCCACCCCATAGCCCCTGCCGCCTCGCGGGTACTATAGCTATCCAAGATCTCTTCTATTTTGTATAGGGCCTGTTCCAACTGCATCGGGGATCCATCTACCTCTGGCCATTCCTGGGGAAGTGCCCACTGGAAGAGGCTGGCCACTGTGTACCATCTGCTCGTGGCTGACCACCCCTCAATCCCTTCCCACATTTCAAAGGGTTTCATACCCATCTGCGTTGAACTATCCTGCCTTCTATGCCATTTGTTCTGCAACCATCCCAGGCCGGGTAGGTTCATCATCAGTTCAAATAGACTCCTTGTGGTTTTAGTAATTTTTCTCATGATATTCTTAACCTTACTCCGCTGTACTCCGCCACTCTATGCCACGCTCTCTTCTCTGCCACCGCTTCTTCTGCTGCATCCTCTGTGATGCCACCCTTTTATGCTCAGTCTCTCCAGGCCCAGGTGTGCCCATGTAGGCCCACAGCCCACATCAGGTGCCCGCCATCAGGCATAAGTGTAGGCCTGCAGAGGTCTATTACTGATGGGAGGGCGGAAAAACTTGATGACTCTTTCATTTACCCTACACATACTTTTGTGGCTTTCTTAAAATTGAGAATGAATTGGTTTGGAGAGGTGTTGGCTTCAGAGTGGGGGCCCTTTGGTTACTTCAAAAGTTTCAACAGAGCTCCCCTTTCAGTGGCGTGTGGCGAGTTTGTCCACAAGGCAGCGATGTTTAGTTATATTCCAAAGGGCATGTTAATTATAAAAAGGGAAGGGAAGTTGTGGGGTAAATGAAAGAATGATCAGGATTTTCTGCCCTATCATTAGCATTAATGATGAACCCCTGCGGTCCTACATGGGTGACTGATGGTGGGCACCTGAAGCGGGGTGTAGGCGTGCATGAATAGGCGCACCTGGGCCTGGAGAGACAGCATAATAAGGGCGGCGTTACACAGCAGAGCAGCAGTGGCAGCAGTAGACACCAGAGTGTGGCGACAGAGACCATGAGAGAACACCAGAGAGCCCAAAAAGAGGGAAGATAAGCGGGGGGCTGGGAGGTCTGCCAGCCTATCTCCCCAGCCCCCCTACCTGCCCTGTGCCTGGTTGTCTCACAACAAATAATGCAGAAAGATAATTAAAAGCCCGAGAAAGCCACCGAGGGCTCCAGGACTCCTTTACCCGTCTGCCTGAGTCATAGGAAACCTGCCCCCTACCTTGTTGGCACTACAGAAGTAAAGGATGCGTGCATAGAACACAGGTGGGCAATCTTGGGAGGAGAGCTGCCTCTGCTGCTTCGCAAAGGGGAAAGTCGGTGAAAAGAAACAGCTGCATAGTCATAGACAGGCAGGAGAGCTGCATCTTGCCAGTGCAGAAATTACACTGATAGTCTCCCCTTTGGGAGGGGTTCATTCCTTTGTGGGGTTGTTAACTGCTGTTAACCTATTTCTAGGGTTGGTGCCTAAGGATTTTTTTCTATATTTGGTTCGACTAGGTGTAGAGGCAGGAAAAACCAGGGAGCACAGTTTCTGCTGTGGATCTGCACAGACAATCAAAAGGAAAGGAGTTCTGAAGCCCTCAATGGCATTTTATGCTTTTTAATGGTCTCTTGTAGGGAGGCAACCAGGTACAGGGCAGGCAATGGGGCAGGAGGGCTGGGAGGCTGGCAGACTTCACAGTCCCCAGTGAATCTTCACTCTCTCAGGCTCTCTGGTGCACCCCAAATGGAAGATCCTCTGCTTCTCCTCTGTCTCTGCTGGTTCTGCTGCTGCCGCTGCTTCCTCTGCTATAAGTCCAGTCTCTGGCCCAGGTGAGCCCACTCACACATGTCTACACCCCACTCCAGGTGCCGCCATTAGGCATGCGTGTAGGCCTGCAAAGGTCCATCACTGGGGGGAGGGTGGAAAAACCTGACATTTTTCCCGTTTACCCTATACTAGGTCAATTTGAAAGTTCCTGCGATCTCTTTTTTTTTTTTCAAACAATTCCCCTTAATCTCCATATCCCTGTCAGGTCTGTGCCTCCTGATGAATATACTACAACGACTGTTACTTATCACTACAAAAAATGCTTGACCCTGTTAATCACCAGTCCTCCAATACATATATGCACACACAACCTTCAACCTTAAAAATATAAAGCTATTTCAAATCCCTGAAATAATATAAAATTGCCATTTCCTATTTAAAACCAGAAATTGTCCTTTCCTTTTAAGTTAATCAACGTTTAATTGTAAAGGAATGATTTGCCCGATTAAATATGAGCTCAACTTCTGTTGCAATTGTTCACTACTGCTCAGAGCACCGTTTTAGTCTTACTCGAGACAGGACCAGTTTTGAATTTTGATAAATGTTTCAGAGGGCCTCCCTGGTGGCGCAAGGAGTTAAGTCTCAGCACGATGAAGCTATAGGCAGCCACTGCTGCACGAGTTTGATCCCCTGCTAGGGAGCTTGCCTGCTGCTCCCCTCAGCAGTGTATTTCAGTAGATCTAACTGTTCTGCTCCCCACTCTGTCACTGGTGAATCCTTTCACCGCCCCCTACACCGCTAACCTATCCCTCAGCTCCTGCATGCATAAATAAGTCTTTCAAAATAATGTTTCAGAGGTCTAAGGATATTCTTCAGAGATAAGTTACAGACTTCTTTCTATGAAAATGTTACTTATTATATAGTAAGCAGTGAGAATTTTGGTTTCAGTTTGATGCTTAACCAGTCAAGATCAAATAATCAAAGTAAATGTTGCATGCAGAGTCTTATGTTATTTGCTATGGAAGGAGACCAAGGAAAAATGTTTAGCTCTTGACTTTTAGTAGCTTAGAGTCAAATAAAAAAATGAAAATGACTTAGAGGGCAAGTAGTATAGTATGTAAATGGGTATTAAGAAAAAATAAATTTGGACTCACCAGTTCCCCTCAAAATGGTATTGGAGGATAAAGAAGAAAAGTTGGAAAGGAGGTGCCACAAGACCAGAAACCTGGCTCATAATGCCCCGAGCTGGAGGTGGGGGTAGAAGTGATTAACATAGTCTATAAACGGGCTATAGGAACTAAAAATCCTTAGGTACCAAGGCACAGACCCAAGCAAAGTGTCAGACTGCTGTTAGTATCATAGGGCGCAGACCAGAGGTGAAGACATGGAGATTGAGGCCACTGTAGCATCTCAGGTCCCTTTCAAATTCTACAGTTACCCAAAATTAACAAGTCACTGCATAAAGGAATGAGCCCCTCCCAAAGAGAAAAAGACTGTATCGGTGCAATTTCTGCACTGGCACGGGCAGCAGCACTTCTGCCCACCTGCGCCTATGCAAGTGCCTCTTTTCACCAATCTTTTCCTTTTGTAGTGCAGGGCAGCAGCCCGCTCTTGACCTGTGACCATGTCTGTGCTTCTCTTCACTGACCTCCCTCAGCAGAGGCAGCTCTCCTCCCAAGGCTGCCCGCCTGTGACTATGCAGGCCTCTTTAGCAAACCTGTCCCTTTCAGGGCAGTGCTTTCTGCCCACTTGTGTCTATGCAAATATTCTTTTCCTTCTCCATTTTCATATAAACCTCTTTTGGATATAACTGACCTTTCTGTAGAGTGGCAAAATCTGGGAAGCTCAAGGGTGCCACTGAAAGGGGAACTCCAGTGAAACTGTAACTGGGTGGTCCCCAGGAAAAGGGGAGGTACCAGGTTTCCTGCCCCACCGGAGGGAGGGTGGAGCTTAGTTGGGGGGAGAAGCTGGAGAGACTGAAGAGGGAAGGATAGATCGCAAGAAAGAGACCTGAAGGAGGCACATGGAGCAGAGAGATGTGAAGAAGCTGCTCTTGCATCTTGGTCCTGGACTGGTTGAAGGAGATGCAGATGAGAGATTCCCATGGGGAGGTTAACAATGACAACTTTTGTTTTGTTTTTAAGATTTATTTATTCATATAAGAGCTGGGGTGTATTTAGGCCAGAGTGGTGTGGGGGGGTGCGGTGAGAGGGTTCACCGGAGATAGAGTGGGGAGCAGAACAGGCGAATCTGGAATACACTGCTGAGGGGAGCAGCAGGCAGGACAGGAGAGGTCTGCTGTGCCATGTGGGTCAGCTCCCTGGCCAGGCCAGGATGGAAGATAGCTTCTTAGTGCTGAGACTTAACCCCTTGTGCCACCAGGGAGGCCCAACAATGAACAGCTTTTATCTTGATTTTCATTTTGCTCTTCTCCCAGCCTTGTTTGACTGTTTCTGAACCTTTTCTATGGGTCCCTGCTGGAAGATGGTTGAGATTTGTGGCAGGCTTTAGGGCCTTGCTTTGGATCCATCCTGTTTGGGTGGACTTTTACCCATGAGGGGATGGGTAACTTTGGGTGCTTGATTTGGAAATTATATTCTTTGTCTTTTCTTTCTTGCACACTAATTGTATTAAAGTTCCTTTCCATTAAAGTTCTTATGCACCAGAGTAGGTTTTGTCTTGATGCTGTGGATGGCAGAAACTATTTAGAGCGGGCAGATTTGGGGGTCCTGGGGTCCCCCTCTCCCTTTTCTGTAACAAAACCTTTCCCAGAGTAAACCCAAGGACCCCACTCTTCGAACCCAACATCTTCAAAAATGACTTCAGTATGATCAGAACAAGAAAAGTTCTTTATCCCTTTGTAAAGATTTATTGTCTACTATGTCTTAATTATGTGCAAAGCACATATATATGTATTGTCTCATTTAACTCATTAAAAGCTTTTGAGGTCAGTATTATTATTGGTCTTATTTTTTAAAGATGAGGCATCTGAAACATGGGTAATTAACTGGCCCAAGGCCATGCAGTTTGTCAGATCAGGGGCTGGAACTTAAGTCTCTGACTTCCAAATTTGTTTTAAACACAATTTGTTGGTACAATATACCCACTGTCCAAGTCAAATTGTGGCAGACATTTTGCATATTAAAAATATCAGTTGTATCACTGTTATCTCAGATTAATGGGATCAGATATGTTTAGAATTAAAAGGAGTTTTATAAATGAGGAATCTGAGGTTTAGAGATGGAAATGACATGCTCAAAGTCATAATAATAGCAATTAGCAAAGCTGATTAGAATCTCAGGTTTTCTGACTCCTAGGAACCGTTTACGCTACCACATTAACAAAACCTTTATTCAGTATAATTTTTACACATGACTTTTGCCTTAAGGTAGTCTCAGCTCTGTCATACCACTCACATGTGAAGAAATGCAGATGCTTCAGCATATTATTTACTACCCTGATTTGCTCTAAAAATTAAATGCAGATTTTTAATGGAGGTGCAAAATACGGAACACTGAAAATGACAGTTGTTGCCTTCCAATTGTCTCTATCCAGAGCTTCAAGTTGAGCAGCATATGATATCCTCATTTCCATGTTTTACATTTAGTTTTCCTAATTGTTTTTGTTTTTTGGTTTTTTTTTCCAATATCGGTATAATTTTATTGTTATTTATGTCTTATGTCTTTTACATTTTGTATTCCCCTTGGGCAGCCCACCACCAATTCACCCGTGATCCCTCTCCATGGTCCCCTGTATTCACCTCTCTTCCATTTTGTGCCCTTATCCTCCCCTCCCCCGCCCCCAACCACTGAGTGTCTCTCTCCCACCCAGCCTCCCTGTAGTCCTGTTATAAGTGAAACCATTCCTAATTGTCTCTATGGCAGGCTTTGAGCTTACAACTATTAGAATGTTCATTGGCATGTTTATAAACTCTATCTGGAAAAAAATGGGATGAAAAGATTGCTGCTGTGTTTGAAACAAAGGCTGCCAAATGAAAAAAGAATTCATACTAGAGCTAGTTTCTATCAACCAAATTTTAAAATAAGAATTTTAGTTACTCTTTGCAACATCCACAGATGCCCACTTCTCATTTCATGAATACAAGGTATGACTGGGCATCAATTGGAAGAGATGCAATTAGAAATGCAGTTACATTGGTTATCTTTTGGATTTCCAGGGTAAGATGGCATCAGTTTTAACAGTGACATTAAAATGAATGCTTAAAGCTACTGGCTAGGAATGGCATTTTCCCTAGAGCTTCTAAAGGAACATGGGCCTTCTCACACATTTTTATTGTTTGTTTTTTGAGCTAACAGTGATTTATAGCATTTTATATCATTTAGAGGTATAGGATCACCACCTTCAGGTGTATGTTATCAAACCACACCCACCACCAAAAACACCTATAGGCCTCTACCCCAGTCTGTTGTGCTCCCTTCACCATTAGCTCTTACCCCACCCCCTCTGGTAGCCTTAATTCTACTGTGAGATTTCTAGGGTTTGTTAATGGTTTGATTTTTTTTTTCTAATCCTTTGTTTGGTTTCTCTATAATCCACATATAAGTCCAATATTTATTTTTCTCATTCTGACTTATTTTGTTTAGCATAATCCCTTCCAGTTCCATCCATGTCCAGCAAATGGCAAGAATTTATCTTCTTTAATAGCTAGTGGTATTTTATAGTGGATATATACCACATTGTCCTAATCCACTCATCTGTCTTTGGGCATTTGTTGTTTCCATAACTTGGCTACTGTAAACAGTGTTGTAATGAACATAGGGGTGGATATATCCCTTTGAATTAGTGTTTTTGCATTTTTCGAGTTTTTAATTTGCCTAGGGGTGGAACTGGTGACTCACATGGCAGATCTATTTTTAATATTTAGATTTGGTCTATAGTTACTCATTTCAGATTTCATTTGCTAGCATGTTGAAAAACACCCATGTTATTTTATCTAAATTCACTGTTCTTAACATTTTTCATTGTTTATCTCACTACAAACACACATTATTTTAAGTCCTTTGAGGGAAAGTTGAATACAACATACTTTTATTTTTGACCACTACATATTTTGGTGTGCATTTATTTAATTTTTAAATTTTTTTGAGGTGACAATGGTTAACAACTTTGTGTATGATTTGGGGATATAGGTTCATACCTCTTAATATGACTGTTACAACACCATTGCTATCACCCATACATGAATAATCTTCTACCATAGTTCATTGGGCCCTCTCCTTTCTTTTCTCCCCTCCCCTACACTGCCACTTTAATAACATCAATTCTACAGTCAGTTTTCTAAGATTTACTTTGGTTTTCATTTCCTGTGCCTTTTTAAGTTTGTTTATATATAAATGAAATCATCCAGTATTCCTTTTTCCTTCTGACTTATTTCCCTTAACATAATTCCAGTTCTATCCAAGTTGTCAAAGATGGCAAGATCTTATCTTGTAGCAGAGTAATAGTCAGTTTAGTATATAAAGTAAATACAGTTGCAATGAACATAAGAGTGTATATATTACTTAGAATTAATGTTTTTGTGCCCTTAGGCTAAATATCTTGGAGTGGGATTGCTGGGTTGTAAGGCAGATCTATTTTTAATATTTTGAGAAACTTCCATACTGTTTTCAGTAGAGGCAGGACCAGCCTAAATTCCCACCAATAGTTTGCAATGGTTTCCTTTTATCCACATCCTCTTCAACACTTGTTACTGGTCATTTTGATGTGGGCATCATAGGAGTGGGGTGGGATCTCATTGTTAGCTTTGGTTTTCATTTTCTTGGTAATAAGTTATGATGAGCCCCTTTTCATGTGATTATTGGCCCATCTGTCTTCCTTGGAGAAGGTTCTAGATAGCTCTTTGGCCCGTTTTTAAATTGGGCTGTTTGCTTTCTTTTTGTTGAGTTGTATGAGTTCTTTGATGATCTTGGATATTAGCCCCTTGTCAGACCCATGATGTGCAAATATTTTCTCCCATGCAGTATGGTGTCTTTTCATTTTTAAGATAATTTATTTTGTGCTATAGAAGCTGTTTAATTTGATATAGTCCTATTTGTTTATTTTTGCTTTTGCTAACCTTGACACTGAAGTCAAGTCCCCAATACTTCACTGAAGTCAACTTATAGAGTGTTTACCATGTTTTTTTCCCATGTATTTTATGGTTTCAGATCTTACATCCAAGTATTTAATCCATTTGAGTTAGTTTTTGCATACATTGGGAGACAGTGATATAATTTCATTCTTATACATGTAGCTTTCCAGTTTTCCCAACCCTATTTATTGAGTATATCATCTTTTCTCTTATTTATACATTGGCGCATTTGTAGATAAACTGTTCATATCTTAGGGTTCTCAATTCTATTCCATTGGTCTGGGTGGCTGTTGACATTACAGTACTATCCCGTTTTGATTATTATGCTTTATATGTCTGAAGTCTGGGAGTGTGAGGCTATCATTATAATTTCTTTTTTCTTTTGGCCAGGATTGCTTTGGCTATTCAGGGTCTTTTGTGGTTCCATGGAAATTTCAGCAATGTTTGTTCTATTTCTTTGAAGAATGACAATGAAACTTTTTTTAAAAAGATTTATTTATTTATACATACAAGCTGGGGTACAGACCAGAGGTGTGGGATGGCGAGAGGGTCCACCAGAGACAGCGGGGAGCAGAACAGGCAGATCAGAAACACACTGCAGAGGGGAGCAGCGGTTGAGGCAGGAGAGGTCGTCTGCCACACCATGTGGGATTCTCGCAGCTGCCCACAGCTCCACAGCTCCACAGCGCAGCGCCCAACAGCTGCGCCACCAGGGAGGCCCTGACAATAAAACTTTGATAGGGAATGTACTGAATCTATATTCCTTTGGGTAAGACAGTCATCTTAACAATGTTAATTCTTCCAATCCATGAGCAGAGGACATTGTTCATTTCTTTGTGTCTATTTCTTTTAACAATATCTTATAGTTATCACTATACATTTCCCTTCACCTCCTTTGTTAAGTTTACCCTTAGGTATTCAATTCTTGATGTAATTGTAAACGGGGTTATTTTTCTTGATTTTTCTCTTCTATTTCATTATTTGCATATAGGAACATTTTCTCTTCCACTTCATTATTTGCATGTAGGAACACAACTAATTTTTGTAGATTGATTTTGTAACCTGAGACTGGAGTGTACTGATTTATTGTTCCAGTTCTTTTTATAGTGGAGTCTTTAGGCTTTTCTGTGTAAATTATCATGTCATCTGCAAATATTGACAGTTTTGCTTTCTTGGTTTACTTTTACAACTTGCCTAAATCTCTAGCTATGACTTCTGACACTATGTTGAGTAGTAGTGATGAGAATGGACATCCCTTTGTACCTGATCTTTGAGAAAAAAGCTTTCATTTTTTTGACAATTGAATATGATGTTAGCATTCCACATATGACCTTTCTTTTTTTTTTTTTTTTGGTATGTTCATTCTGTCATTTTTTCCCCAGAGTTTTTGTCACAAATTGACCTTTTTAAAAAAAAAATTATTTATTTATTTATTTATGTGTAGAGCTGGGGTGTAGGCCAGAAGTGCAGGGGGAGGAGGGGTTAAGAGGACTCATTGGAGGCAAAGTGGGGAGCAGAACAGGCAGATCTACTGAAATACACTGCTGAGGGGAGCAGCAGGCAAGGCAGAAGAGATCTGCTGCTCCATGTGGGTTAGCTCGCTGCTCACCAGGGATCTGACTGGCTGGCCATGACAGTGCACTGAGATTTTAATGTCCTCACCACCAGGCAGCCGAAAGAGCATCACATTTTCAAAGTAACCCAAGATATTGAATATGTCACTGGATATGTAAAGGAAATATTGCAAAATAAAAATATTGCAATGTAAACAATGGGAAAATCTTGAAAAATCTTGCATGTTTTACCAAGGAATGTGTTTTATATTCTAGAGTGATAGGGAATCTAACCATGAAAAAATAAGATCACACAAGAAAAATATGATGACAGTAAGGAAACTATTAGTCAGGAGGTGACTGCGTAGTCTAGGAACTCAATTTGAGCAGTAGCATGTTGTAGACATGAACAAGAAATTAATTCAAAAGATAAGTTAAAAATACAGAGCCTGGAAAATAATAGGATACTGAGAAATCCTGGACTTCCTTTAAATCTTCAAAAAAAGGAGAAAGTATTTTCCGTTCACATTTTTTTAGATTTGGAAATAATATTTACTATAGGTCTTAAAATAAGGTAGGAAGCAGAACACCATTAAGGTCTGTAGTAATAAGTAATATTTAGAATCTTGGTGCTTTTGCTAATTTTGCTATAATAGGCAGATAACTAAATAGTTTCAAGCTAAAAATTCTTCATGGAGAATGGTATTAATAATCTCTTCTGCCTACTATCTCAATGAGTAGTTGTGAGAATTTAGTGAAAGAAGGTGGTTAACTGGTATTGGTATAATAGAAAATGTATAATGTTACCATGATCTTATTAGTAAGGATTTATTGCACATAACCAGGACCATTGGTTCAGGAAAAAGGTTAGCATTTAATGTCGTTATGGCGTCCAGTTTTCACACCTTTTCCCAAATGATGAGCTATGATATTATATTGTTCTCCTTATTGAAAATTTCTGTATTGATTCTTTGCTTTGAGATTCTACTTAACTTATAAAATCTGTATCCATTTAACTATCTTGAGATTTGGGGCATCCCTGGTGGTGCAAGGGGTTAAGTCTCAGCACTATGAAGCTATCTGCAGCCACTGCAGCATGAGTTAGATCCACATCCAGGGAGCTGATACACATGGCACAGCAGACCTCTCCTGTCTCCCTTCAACAGTGTATTTCAATAGATCCATCTATTCAGTTCCTCACTCTGTCTCTGGTGAATCCTCTCACACACACACCCCTGGCACCGCCCCTCACCTCTGGCCTACACCCCAGCTCTTGTATGCATAAATAAATAAATCTTTTAAAATAATATCTTGAGGTCTGAATGTATAAGAAATTACTAAAATGCTGAATGAGGTTATGTCCTATGGCTTTATTCAAGTACTTCCTGTTCCATACTGTCAGTTCTTTATAAACATGCAAGACCAGGTGCAATAATTAAAGATGATTTCCTGTCTTCCTGTGTTTGGATTTGAAAGACTGTTTATGTCAGCACTTCCTCCTTAAACAAGACTCATAAATTGCTGAGTATACTTTTAGAATAAAATCAAACAGTTAAAAGGCAAAAGCAGTATTTTCTTGAAACAATCCTTCTTAAAACTTTTAAAGTTTTAAAAACTTGCATATCATCAGCTATACTTTCTGGCTTCTTTCAATAATCAACTATTAGTATCCCACTCATTTTAAGCACTCATTCAGTAGGTGAAACTTTGCTAAATTATAAAAACAGTTATTTAAAAATTGCAGCATATTATAGGACTGCAAAGTAAAATATAATCTGAGGAAAACATGCCCATCCCTCAGCCTTCAGATGTACCTAAATCATTCAAGAAAGTCTCAAAGATCAGTTAGTGACTCCATCCAGAGTTAAACAGTGAGGTTATTTATATAAAGTATTCTGAGATAAAAACAACTGCATTATTTTTCTTTTTTTCTTTTTTTTTT
>PVIJ01022051.1:0-17075 GCA_004024925.1 Scalopus aquaticus
ATATATATTATTTGACCACATATTTACTGTAGGGCAATTCTAGAAGCTAGGAAAACAGCAGTGAATAATTGCTGTTAGCAGCTATTAGCACATAGTTGCCGCTCTTTTCACTCACAGTGGGAGGTCTCACATGCACTGCTTATTGAGCACCTACTAATTGCAGAGGATGGGGATGAGCAGATGAACAAGATGTGCCCTTTGCTGTATTGTGGACAGAAGTGGAGAGCTAGGTACATCCAGAGGAAGGAAACCCTGGGTAGGACGTTGGAGCTGGATCTTGAGTAACGATCAAGGATCCATTAAACAAAGTGCATTCTATGTATTATCAGCTCCTTTAATTTTGACCTCAACTCTGTAAGGATAAGTTAAACAGTACATATTAAAAGTTCATTTATTAGGGAATATTCTGAGTTACCTAGAAAAATGATAAAAAAGATAACTTGGTGGTCCTGTCAATCTTATGCATCCCTCTTCCAAATTTCATTGCATTGTTTGAAGTATGCCTTTTTACTTAATTCTAGGTGGAAGAATAAGTACCTCTTGAGAAACTTGGTCTTTCTGGGATGTAAGGTGGAATGTTTTCCCAATAAATACATGTTTTAACAGATTATGACTAATTCTGGTAAATATATTCTTTAAGGAAGTCTTCATTTTCTACAAAGAGGCAGATTTAGTAAATAGGTTAAAACAAAGGTGCTTTGGCAAAACATTTTTTCTAAAATATTATAAAAAGTAGCAAAGATTTTTCCCTTTAACAAATAATAGTTTACCTTCCTGTGAATGTAAATGTGCAAGCATAATATTTTCACTTAGAGTCAGTGTTTGATACTATAAAGGATTTAAGTTTTAGCTGACTATAAAACCAACAGCCACAATTCTAAAAGTTAAAAATTATCCCCCAAGTTAAGTGCTTTATTTTGCAAAGCATTCATTATTCCATCTAAGAAAAAAGGCATTCTGTCTTCTGTTTAATTAGTTCTTCCTGCTGATGAGTGTTGGTAGGTTGTCAAGAGAGAAAAAAAAAATGTCAAGGACATCCTGATTTGGTATCCATACAAAAAGGATTCAATTATCCCCAACGAGTTTGCAAAACTTGCATAAGTCATTAATTTGAAAAATATGAGAATCAACACAGGGGAATTTGAAGTTGAGGTAAAAGACATTTTAGAATTAATCCCATTTAAACACTTATTAAGAAAATGTCTAATCTAGCTATTTTTAACACTATTAATAATAAAGTACACAATAAAAATACATCTGATCAAATTGATCATCTTATTTTTGGGGTAATTTCATCTGAAACTCACCATTTCTTTAGAGTAAATATGACTAAATTACAGAGCCAATATGACTCAAATTAAGTATACCAGCAAAGTATATATAAATTATTAAAGGCTTTAATAATTCATGTAATATGAACATAAATAAAGCCTCATTCTCTACTTGTGTGAGGAAGCTGTTTCTACTTACTTATAAAAGTTTTAGCCGTACCTATCCCCAATAGATAAACAATGATTTTTCTTTCAACTTCAAATATTTTTAAAATATTTAAAATCAAATGTTAATTTATCCTCCATTAAATGCAAAGTTCTATAAAGGCAATGGATATTAGAACAAGTCATCAGTCCATGAACTTGATAGGCATGTAGTATTGTAAAATATACTATATTTTGATTGATAGTTATATAATGCCTATAGTAAATGGAGTCACTTATAATAGGGAGCCTCTATTCTGTGTTTTGCTTCTTCCTCTAATAGATGAAATAATCAGTTATTTCATTATTCATTTTCTCTCATTTTTTTATAAACCCTTTCCCCTCTCGCTTCACAAAAATATTTTTGTCTATATCAACAATAATCTCTGTATTACCAAATTCATTGTGTTTTTTTTTTAAAGATTTATTTATTTAGGCATAGAAGCTGGGGTACAAGGAAGATGTGTGGGGCAGTGAGAGGGTTCACCAGAGACAGAGTGGGGAGCAGAACAGGCAGATCAGAAATACACTGCTGAGGGGAGCAGCAGGTGAGGCAGGAGAGGTCTACCGCACTATGTGGGAATCTCCGCAGCCGGGCTTCGAACTTGCGTCGCCGCTGCCGACAGCTCCACAGTTGGCACCACCAGGGAGACCTACCAAATCCATTGTTTAATTGTCAAGCCTCATCTTTCCCGACCTAGCAGCAGAATATAATTCACCACACCTTTTTCCAATAATTTCTTCTCTTAGATTCCAGGTTAGTTTATTCCATTTGTATAGCACTGATATTTCTCAAATTTATATCTCTGTCTCTGAACTCCAGACTTATATATCAACTGTACACTTAACATCACCACATCTAGAATCTTAAGTTTCCCCTCCCGTCGTCACTTTCTTCTTAATAAATGACAATTTGATCCTTCTATTTATTTGGCTCAGCTGAATACCTTGGAAACATCCTTGACCCAAAATTTCTTTCAAATTCTATATTGTAGTTTACAGGTAATACCTGCTTTTAAAAATATACCCAAAATCTGAACTATTTTTATCTCCTCTACTTCTACATATCTAGTCCAAAATAGTCATTCTTCTCAGGATTTTGCAATTTGTCTCACTTTACTTCCATCTTCATTCCCTACTATGTTACATTTCCAAATTAGTTATTTTTTTTAATATAGTCAGTGTTGCTGAACTACTTAAAAGTCTCAAAGGGTGTGAGATTTCACTCAGTTAAATCCAAAGTCCATACAAGGACCTCAGCTTCTCCCACTCTGGCTCAGCTTCTCCCTTTTCCAACCCCAGACCAGGCACACCCCCATCACTAAGTCTATGTATGGACTCTGCATTCTCCCAGGGATCACTTCCCCCAGCTACTAACTGTTCTGTTCCTTAGCTTATTCAGATCTCTGCTCAATCAGAGGCTGAGCCAGGGCCAAAGATAACTGAACACAGACACTAGCTAAAGTGACAGATTTCAATTAGTAACACACTACTGCAGTACAGAGAGGAGCCCAGTGAGAACCAAACTCAAGATTGATTTGCACAGAGGTGACTGGATGTCTTAAAGGGAGAAGGAAGGAAGACGTTAGTGTGAGCAGGGGTTCAGTATTCAGAGAAGCAAAAAGTTATAAAAAGCAGGAAGTAGGGTTGGCCCATGTGAGACCTATCTGGATTTGCTGACTTGCTTGTCAAGTTAAGCCCCAACCCTTTAACAGAGACTGGCAGACAGAAGCCCTGCTTTTAGGTGTTGGTTGGAAGAAGTAGCAATTATTGTTAGCGCGGTCTGTATGCCTTAATTTTTCCTTCTGTCTGGTTTTGAATTAATTGATTTTATTTAATGGTGTCATATTATCTCACTATAGGCTTATTATACTGCTACCTAAGTTATGCTTTTAGTTGTTGGCCCAAGGTTTAAAATATACATCTTTACTGTATTACTGTCAAATTTAGAAATAAATATACCACCTTATTAGCAATACAGGAAACTAGCATTTTCCATTTCTGTCTCCTATTTTTTTGTTGTATTGTCACATTTATTTCATGTATATTAAAAACAACTCATTATTTTGTTACTATTTACAACATAAACAGTTTACATCACTTAGAGCAACTAGGGGCAAGGAAAGTCTCATATTTTCCTTCATCTTAACCATTCAGCTACCAATTACTGCTGATTCCTGCGGAGCAGTGGAATTAGGGCTGATTAATCATAAGAAGACAGGGGTTAGGACAGATCTGCCAACTTTGAACGGGTTAAGTTACTACCCTGCAAGCTGTAAGTATAAAGGATTTGGTCCTCTCTCAAGTAGAAAGCAGGTAAGTATCTTGCAGGTTCAGGCAGATGGTTGCGTTAACAAGAGCATTCTCTCTCCATGCCAGCCTCTACTTGTAAAGACCTGAGTTGCTGACTAACAATGATTTGCTGCAAATTGGGATTCTTGACCATCCTGCTGTATCCTACTCTTGTGGTCACTATGAATTTTCAGATGTTCTGCTTTCTGTCTTGTTCTCTGAATTTGTGTGCTCTGTATTCATGCCATTCTTCTTTGACGAAACTGAAGAGACAACTGTCCACCTTAACACACACGTCCTATCCAACCAGAAAAGCACCTACCATGCCAGGTCCCTACAGAGGCCCCACCTCGCACAGCCAATTCTGATTCCAGTTCTAATAGAGGCTGAAACCAGAGGGTAGTGATGAACGGGAATACAAACATGTTGTCAGAGTCACAGTTTCCTCTGGGTGAGTAACTTTCAATTTCGCTTTTCTCATTGCCCATGGAAGTATTCAGTTATACTTCCCTTTTTTCTATGTATAATTTCAGAGAAAAAGAAACCTACTACTTCTAAAAGATATTATCTGCAGAAGTACTGGTATGAGTTAAGAGGTCTGACCCCGCAGGAAATACTTTCCAAGTTATATTAATAAAACTGCAAATATAAAATGTAGGAAGTCATGAAACCCGAAAGTTAGATTTGGTATAGGAATATCATCAGAGTAAACTGTGTATATATATATTATATTGTATAACTAGTTAATTATAAAATTTTGATGAGCGTACATGCAAGACAGAATATGATCTTCTAATTCAAACTTATTCTAACTTCTTTCCTAGTATCCACCTTCCTAAATCTTGCTCCCAATTACAAAGCTTATTCAAAATTTGTATGCTCTATGTTTCTTTACAAAGCCATACATAATTAACCTGCAGGTATTTTGAAGTGCTGAGGTATCTTACAGTTTCAGGAGCAGCACTAGTCTTAGCAGCATCATAATTTTATTTATTTTATTTTTATTTTTATTTTTTTAAGATTTATTTATTTGTACATACAAGCTGGGATACAGGCCAGAGGCATGGGGCGGTGAGAGGGTTCACCAGAGACAGAATGGGGAGCAGAACAGGCAGATCAGAAATACACTGCTGAGGGGAGCAGTGGGTGAGGCAGGAGAGGTCTGCCACACCATGTGGGATTCTCCCTGGCTGGGCGTCGAACTCGCATCGCTGCTGCCGACAGCTCCACAGAGCAGCGCTTAACCTCTGCACCACCAGGGAGGCCCAGCATCCTAATTTTAAAAGCATGTTCATGTCTACTTTTCATTTGGTTCTCACCTAATTTCTTAACTCTGTAAGTGGTCAGCTAAATATAACTGTCCTAAATAAAGAAACCAAGGTCCAGAGATTTATGCCAGTGATTGAAAGCATCCACCTCATCTAAAACTACATACCCTGACATTTGCCATTCTGCATTATTATTTTTCCTATTATATATATACATATATATATTCATATATATATACATATGTTCCTTGTATTTCCCTTATTACTTATAATCATGAAATCTTTTACATATAGAACTTATTTACCCTGTTTTGGTATCACACACACACACACACACACACACACACACACGAAGAATGTAACACAACTACATAGGATAGGATGCTTGCTCTGATCTATTTGCTTTTGTATTCCCAGAAGCAAGAACAATACTTAGAATGTAATAGGCATTTAATATACACTTACTGAGTATGAATGAGTAAACCTAAGACTACAGGAGAATCTCTCATTAGTATTCATAAGTGTTATTGGGCACTGATAGAATGTGAAGCATTGCATATACATGTGCATTCCCAGAATAGAGCTGATCATAGTGTATAAGAGAAAATCATCTCTACAGCGAGACTCCCTAGGTCTAAATCACAAGTCCACACTTACTGGCTTTATGGCCTCAGAAAATCTATAGAATTTCTTAAAGTTTTCATTGTTAGTTTGTAATATGGGGTGATAAAAACATGACCTAATGAATAAAATGTTTGCAAGGATGTACCGCAAACCAATGGTAATTGCTCAGTTAAAATATATCTTCAAAGCAACCAACATGCTTTATACACTTAGTTTTCCCATTGTGCAGGCGAGGATGTGAAGTGTAGTAGTGAGACATGCGATGAAGATCACATGGCAATTTATAACCTCAGAACCTTCTGAACCCAGTTCTATATTATTAACTTCACCAATTACTCAGCTTCTAGGAAAATAGTTTTAAAATCAGGAGAAAACCTCTTCTGGAACAACAAGAACATAACCTTCCATGATTATCCTAACTGAAAGTTACATGTTTAAATCAATTTGAAACTCTAGTTGTGTGTTAAAAATAATCTGAGTTTTCTAAGCAGAAAAATTAGCATAATCTATTTTCAAAATCATGATTAAGTTCTCTCCTTGCATGGAACCTGTGGTGCAGTAAATGTTTATTAAAATAAGTTGGCTTCATTCTGGGATGCAGGACTAGTTTTATTAAACAGGAATTTTCACTTAAGTAGCATTTTAGGATTTCACCGTGTGACATAATCTCTCAGTCAGTAGCTTAGATCGTCAGTGAATATGAAAAGGACACACCAGTTATACAGAACATACAATAATACATCAATTGTACATTTGCTGATAAATATTTGGATTAATTATTCTTCTCTTCCCCCCTCCTTTCTTGCTTCTTCCTTCATTGTCAGTTTGTGAAAATGCATACATAGAAATCAGGACTATGTGAAGAATTGTTGAAATAATTTCCTCTGAAAATATTTTTTTTTATACAATGACTGAAAAGGATCATTGCCTGATAAATACAATGCAGTGGAATAGTTATGTGTGGATAGGGCTCTCCCTGATGGCACAGGGGTTAAGTCTCAACATTACGAAGCTATCAGCAGCCACTGCAGCACAAGTTCGATCCCCGGCCACATGGCACAGCAGACCTCTCCTGTCTCACCTGCTGCTTCCCTCAGCAGTGTATTTCAGTGGATCTGCCTGTTCTGCTCCCCACTGTGTCTCTGGTGAATCCTCTCACTCCCCTCCCCCCACACCTCCGGCCTACACCCCAGCTGTTGTATGGAGAAATAAAAAAAAATTTTTTTCTTTTTTTTTTTTAAATTTATTTATTTATACATACAAGCTGAGGTACAGGCCAGAGGCGTGGGGCGGTGAGCGGGCCCACCAGAGACAGAGCGGGGAGCAGAACAGGCAGATCAGAAATACACTGCTGAGGAGAGCAGCGGGTAAGGCAGGAGAGGTCTGCCACACCATGTGGGATTCTCCCCAGCTGGGCATCGAACTCGCATCGTGAGCTGCTGACACCTCCACAGTGCAGAGCTCAACCACTGCACCACCAGGGAGGCCCCTTTTTTTTTTAAAATATTTATGTGTGGATAAAGACACTCATAGTGTGAGGAGAGAGAATAAGAGAAGAAAGGAGACAGAAGTGAGAGAAAGGGAAAGAGAAAACATAAAATGAGGGTTAGAGACTCTAGCACTCCTAGGGCAGAATTTAGAATTCTCTAGAGAAGACATTTTTTAGGTGTGTTTACTAGAATTCTACAGTTTAGCTGCCTGGAATAAATATACTTAGTTATTCTGCTTTTCCATCCCCATAATAGGGTCAGTGGGGTGAATTCTTATTTATAGAAGAAAATGGTTCCAGGAAATTGGGTAGGTGGTTACGGTGGAGTTGTTTGTAACCTTAGTCAAAGGTTTCACATGTTATTCAGGAGTGAGAGAGGGGGAGGGAGAGAGAGCCCAATTCCTTGCATTATTTCTATCTACCTATTTTCATCCTACCAAGAACTTGGCATTACCTTTTCTTTGAATTACATTCTCATTTGAATCAAAGGTTGATTAATGTTTTCTTTTTACACATTTCAGTAAATTCTCATGCATGCTTTTTAAAGGAATGTTTATATATTGCAACTGATTTATATGTGTTACTAATCTTCATGATGAATAACCAGTCAAAAATGATGCATATGTAATACATGCCAGACAAGTAAGATATTTTTAAGTGAAAAACATCTAAACAGTCAGTAGCAATTTATATCTGGTGGATTATGCAATATCTGGATGAAGATTCTTGTGTGTACACATGTGTGCGTGTGTGTGTATGTATCTGAAGCCCTTAAACTATAATTCTCTGTTACCCTTTTCAAGTTTATTAAATTCACTATGCATTGTTATAACTCTAATTTTATAATCTCAACATCAGAGAAAAAAACTAGCCAAACGTATTTAGTAACTTAGCATTCAGGAGCTGGATGGCAATTTCAGTTGCCTATCATCCAGCAATAACTGAGAAAGTCCTAGTTGTCAAGTCTGAATCATAAATAGACAATGTTCAACATGGAAAATTCAATGCCAAAGACACATGGGGATCTTGACCAAAAAAAACCAAAAGACAAAAGTGCCCCTCTTACCACTGATATATACATGATACTCTCTGCAAATAAAAATATAACATATGAAAACAATTACACCTGTCTGACACTGTGGTCACTTGGTAAACTCTTCCTGAAGAGTAGGATTTTATAGTAGACAGAAGCACAGGATTGAGAGTCTGACCTAGAGTCAAATTCAGTTTCAATATTCATTATTTATATAGCTTTGGGTGATTTACTTTATGTAATGTTTAGTTTTATCTTCTGGAAACTGACACTAATAATGCCAGCCTCACAGAGGTTTAATAAAGATGAAATATTATATATATTATAGCCTCTGGGCCATAAAGCACCTCATTCATCATCTCCATCACCATTGCAATTATTGTATGTCGTACCAGGTTTTGTGTGTTTTTTTTATAGGTTAGCTATAGTCAAAAAAGAGCTAACGATAAAGAATAGCAAAATTGTGTCACCTAATAATTAGGGGTGTTATTAGGAATCAAGGTCAAGTTTTCCTGCCAGAAGAAGAACATGGGGGAGATTAGGAAATAATTAAACAGGATTTTTTTTTTAAAAAAGTAGAAATATGGGTGAACAATGTTGGAGAAGGTAAAGGGAAAGCACAGTTGGGACTCTGGGCTATAAAAGCGGGTGGCTGTTGGGAGTCATAAGAGCACACATGTTTGAAGCATTAGTATTCAATGACTAAATCCCTTCTCCTTGGTTCAGAAACACAGCTCGATTTCTCTGTCTTTCTGAAGAGCAAAGTAATTTTTTTACTTATTAACATGAATATACAATAAGGGCTATATACTTATTTCCAAGAAACAGTTGGGAACAGCACTTTAAATGAACACAACTTTTTCATACAGCAGTGTTCTACAGCTTCATGGTTATATTACAACAGCAAAGTTTAAACTCGAATTCCTAGTTTTAAGTTTAATGTTGGGGCGGGTGTTCATTTTTTTAATGGTCACAGATATTATTAATGTTGTATTTATTGGAATGACCCACTTACCACTAGTATATTCATAATGATCTATTTATATGCAAATACAATAAATAAATCTTGCATTTTCATATATGATATGAGGCATAAAATATTCCCTAAAAATAACTATATAGGCTGTCTTTTCCTTTGACAATATGAAGTGGGTAAGACACTGTTTGAGTAGGTTGTTTCTAGTGAACAAAAATTACAAGTAGTAAGAACACTTACTCCCAGATCTACCTTTTGGGGTATAAATTGTTTAGATGGCTCTACCCTGAGCAAAAATAGTTTCACTTTTAATCATTTAAGGCTAGATCCCCTAGAGCTAGTCTCTGCAACTATACTTCTATCATACCTTCAAATAAAATCTTACCCTTGGAGCAGGCACAGTATAGGTATGTTGATTAGGGAAGAAATAAATCTCCAAAGCAGAAGAAAGATACAATTCTGTCAGGTTAAGCATCTTTGTTTCTTCTGTATGTCTTCCTTGTAAAAGTGTGAGCTGCTTGAAGGTATCATTATCTGCCACTATGTCCTCTGATTCTGATGCATATGTAACTGCAGGTGAGAAGTGACTAGAAAATGCAATCTACTTAACACCCATGCACACAGATCAGGGTGCTGAATTGACACCTTACTTCCCATGGGGAGTCCTGAGCCCCATACAAAATAACTTGTGATGATTTTCATTAAATACAGGCAATGCCAGAATCCCAAGAGACCAAGGTCATTGTTTGTAATGAAAACAAATGACTAAAACTATCTCTTTATACATTTATCAGTGTTTATAAATTGTTTAAAAGTTTTATTTAAATCACAAAAGGCACAAAAATTAATTTCAAGATTCACTTTTAAAAGCTGGAAAAAATAACCTTCTGTTGACTTTACAACCTTTGGAATGGAAAAAAAAAAACCCACCAAATACCGCTGAATCATTTGACTTTTACCAAATTAGAAACACATTTTTAACTCAAGAAATATTGAGCAATAGCATTCCAAACACCATATTCCTTTCTCAATGGGACACACTATCAAGTCAAGCTATTGTTAATTGTCTAGAATGATATACTGATGCTAGAAGAACCTTAGTGCTCATATTGAAAGAAAACAAAGTTGCAATTACTTCTTTATAGTGAGTTCCTATCTTCTCTCACAATATTGAAGAGTATCATAAATAGGAAAATTACATGTCTTGAATGAAAACATTCCTCTTGTGAAAACATCAAAACAACATTAAGTAACTGATACAATTATATTTTCTAAGTCTTTGCTTTGAAAATTGAAAATCCCAACTCATAAATGACTTGTAAATAATTAATCCAGAAATCTGTTCAGCTCCCACAGCATCTACAATAGAAACACACCTCATTTTGAAAGCAAAACATTTTCTTATGTTGTACAAAGGCAAAACCTTTAAGCAATGTAATAGATCACTGTGGGAAACTTTACTTAGAGATATATGGAATGAATGTATTTTTATCAAAATGGTGTTTATGAGATCTCATCAGTCTGAGTGTACATCTGTCCAGGTTATTAAAAAGTCAGAGGATCTAGGGCCTCCCTGGTGGCGCAGCTGTAGAGCGCTGTGCTGTGGAGCTGTTGATAGCCCGCGATGCGTGTTCGACGACGCCCGGCCGGGGAGAATCCCACATGTTGCGGCAGACCTCTCCTGCCTTGCCCGCTGCTCCCCTCAGCAGTATATTTCTGATCTGCCTGTTCTGCTCCCCACTCTGTCTCTGGTGAGCCCTCTCACCGCCCCACGCCTCTGGCCTGTACCCCAGCTTGTATGTATAAATAAATAAATCTTAAAAAAAAAAAGTCAGAGTATCTAATGGGCCACTGGCATGCAGCTAAGCTTTAGTCAACATTTTCTGTTCTATGCTGCACAAATCACAATAAATCCAGGAAGATGTCAACTGTTAACACCTCTAAACTCTATCCCTGCACAGTGGAGAAAAGCAATAGCTAAAGAGTCTCACCTTTTGGTAAACGAATTAAAAAGGATTAGTTTAGATAGGATTTAGATTTAACAGCTCTTTCCACACAACTGAAACTATCACGCTATCTCAGAATCCATTCTACAGCATTAGGAACTTCATTTCAGCAGGTTTAGCACAGGACTCTGCAGATTACAAAGATGGGTAATAGCCAAGTTGCCTAGCAGTGAGACAATGGAAGACTGGAGACTTAATCATTCCCAGAGAGTATTTTGATTAAAGTTGCAAATATTTACCTAGTACTCGTTTGGAGGTTCTCAGCACTTATATTTATTTCGTTTGGAGATTGTGTTAGTTAAGAGTTTTCTTTTGGGGGGCTGCTGAAATATGATCAACCAAGATAAAAACAGAATTTGCCTTAAGCAAGTAGATGTAAGAATGTTTAACCTGGGCCTCCCTGGTGGCGCAGCGGTTGAGCACTGCACTGTGGAGGTGTCGGCAGGGCGTGATGAGGGTTTGACGCCCAGCCGGGGAGAATCCCACATGGTACGGCAGACCTCTCCTGCCTCGCCCGCTGTTCCCCTCAGCAGTGTATTTCTGATCTGCCTGTTCTGCTCCCCACTCTGTCTCTGGTGAACCCTCTCACCGCCCCATGCCTCTGGCCTGTACCCCAGCTTGTATGTAAAAATAAATAAATCTTAAAAAAAAAAAAAAGAATGTTAACCTGGGCATCCCACCACCACTGATTAGTTCATATATTTATCATGGGACATGATTCTGGGGACAACAGCTTCTTTTTGAGGAAAGGAGAAAAGCTGTGATCTGGGCTTACTTCTCGGGGAGGCCTGCAAGGAGACTAGGAATATTGGCACGTCCCACCCCAACCTTCACCCACTTGAGCTACCATGCTCACTTAATGGTATCTGAAATCCCACCAAAAGTGTGGGTGTGCCTGTACTTTACGTAACTCTAAAAATGCATGCTGAGGCCTCCCTGGTGGCACTGACGTTAGGCGCTGTGCTATGGATGCGAGTTCGACCCCAGGCCGGGGAGATTCCCACATGGCATTGCAGACCTCTCCTGCCTCCCCTCAGCAGTGTGTTTCAGTCAATCTGCCTGTTCTGCTCCCCACTCTGTCTCTGGTGAACCCTCTTGTTGCCCCACACCTCTGGTCTGTACCCCAGTTTATATGCATAAATAAAATATTTTAAAAAAATTCATGCTGATACAGACAAAACACAAAGCTGAATGAAAATTTACTTAAACTCATATCCCTAGTCAAGTAAAGTGGAGTTGAATTGCACAGGATTACTAGAACAATGATTCTAAACCCTGTAACTACTGGAATAGTTACCTAAACCCATCAATGCCCCACTTGCTTCTAACAGTAATTCTGAAACACTATTTCTGGGAGACAGGTCCCCTGTAATAGTTAATTTTTAACTCTCCTTTATAAAAGAACTCTGAGGTTTCCTGGACACTATATGGGAAGAATAAAGTTTTAGACCCCTGGGAAATTATCAGAATGTCCATATGCATTTTGAACTAGGGAATATTTGCATATGTGAGAATGTTAGGGGAAAAGTGATATGTTTTCCTGGGACTCTGACCCTAGTTTTATTGAGCAATGCGCAATTTTATCTTCAATAAATCTTTTTATTTGGAATTCTACACTATTATTTGTTAACAAGGTCATTTTGGTCTTTCTATATTATGGTTTGCATAATATGTCTTCTCAACAATTTCTATTTAATATAGCTACACCTTGTATTTTTAATTAATCTGCCAGTCATTTACATGTCTATTTCACTTTGGGGTTAGTTTTACTCCTCATATGTACACACGCTTCATTCACCCTCCGCCACACCTCCCATGACAATGTCATGTGTCTTCCTCCCTCCCCCTGTTCCTCTGGTAGCCCATGTACTAGTCACAAAGTCTACGAATTGTTTTTTCTGGTTTTGCCACTATATGATTTTCGGTTATTTATATTCCACTGAGAAGTGAAACTATTGGTATCTGTTGGTCACTCTTCCACTCTCTTCACTTAGCATAACAACCTCAAAGTCCATCCATTTTGTCCCAAAAAGGTACTATTTCAGCTATTTCATCTTTTTATTTTTTTTAAGATTTATTTATTTATGCATACAATCTGGGGTACAGGCCAGAAGCGTGGGGTAGCAAGTGTTCACCAGAGACAGAGTGGGGAGCAGAACAGGCAGATCAATGGAAACACACTGCTGAGGGGAGCAGCAGGCGAGGCAGGAGAAGTCTGCCGTGCCACGTAGGAATCTCCCCAGCTGGGCATCGAACTCATGTTGCCACTTCTGACAGCTCCACAGCGCAGCACTTAACTACTGCACCACCAGGGAGGCCCTATTTCATCTTTTTAAATAGCTGAGCAATATTCTATTAAGTATATAGTCCACAACTCCTTTATCTAGTCATCTGTTGTCAGATACTCATGTTGGTTCCATGACTCAGTTGTAGACAGTGCTGCTATGAACATCAGAGTATATAATGCTTTTCATATTACCCATATCCTATGGGTAAATATTCAGCAAAGGTATTGCTTGATCATATGTTATTTCTATTTTTATTTTTAAAAAGCATCTCCATATAATTTTGCATAGAGGACGCACCAAACTGCATTCCCAATAGCGCATATGTGGTCTTTTTTCTACACATCCTTGCCAAGGTTTGTTGTTTCCATCCTTAATATAGGCCATTAACACAAAGGTGAGGTGATAGCTCAGTGTTGTTTTCATCTGCATTTCCCTTACAGTAAGGAGGTGTTGAACAATTTTTTATATATCATCTGGACATCTTATTAGAAAATGTCTATTTATGTCTTGTGTGTGTGTGTTGTATTATTATGCTTTGTATTTAGCATGCCTCTTCTAACATCATATGGTCAGGAAGTCCTTTGTTATTTATTCTGGCAATTTCTGCCTTTAATTAGAGGTATTATTTCATTAGCTTTTGTTAATGATTGATGTAGTTATTGATCTGATTGTATTTAATTTTATTTAACTCTGTTTTCCTTTCCTAGCTACTGTGTTTATGCACTTTTAGAGGGAAAGGGGAGAGGGGAGAATAGAGATTTTGTTTTTTTAATTATTTTTTCATTTATATCTTTTTTATAGATATTTATTTTTGCTATTCATATCTTTTACATTATTGTGTGTTCCCCATAAGTTACCCACCACCTGTTCACCCGTGGAGCCATCACCATAGTCCTCCGTGCTCCCCTCTCCCCCCCTCTTGAGCCCTACCCCTCCCCTCCTACCCTGCTGAATGTCGCTTTCTTATTTGGCTCCCCTATATTCCTGTTATAAGTGAAACCATTTGATAATTTTCACTTTCTTTCTGGCTTATTTCACTGATCATGATCCCCTCTAGGTCCATGCATGTTGCTGCGAATTGCATGTGTTTGTCTTTTTTGAATGCTGAATAGCATTCCATTGTGTATATGTACCACATCTTCTTGATCCAGTCATCTATTTTTGGGCATCTGGGTTGTTTCCACACCTTAGCTACTGTAAAAAGTGCTGCAATAAACATGCGGGTGCATGTATCCTTTTGGATTAGTGTTTTTGTGTCCTTTGGGTATATTCCCAGTAGTGGTATTGCCGGGTCATATGGAAGTTCCATTTCTAGCAGTTTGAGGAAACGCCATACAGCTTTCCAAAGTGGTTGGATCAAATTCGACAAAGTGCAACATCCATTTATGATAAAGGCCCTTGAAATACTTGGAATAGAAGGAACATTCCTTAACATAATAAAAGCCATATACAACAAACCCACAGCCAATATTATCCTCAATGGTGAGAAGCTGAAAGCCTTTCCCCTAAAATCAGGAACAAGACAAGGATGTCCACTCTCACCATTGTTTTTCAATATAATACTTGAAGTCCTGGGCCTCCCTGGTGGCGCAACGGTTAAGCGCTGCGCTGTGGAGCTGTTGGCAGCGGGGACGTGAGTTCGACGTCCGGCCGGGAAGAATCCCACATGGCGCGGCAGACCTCTCCTGTCTTGCCTGCTGCTCCCCTCAGCAGTGTACTTCCAATCTGCCTGTTCTGCTACCCGCTCTGTCTCTGGTGAACTCTCTCGCCGCCCCACGCCTCTGGCCTGTACCCCAGCTTGTATGTATAAATAAAAAAAAAAAATTTAAAATCTTAAAAAAAAATACTCGAAGTCCTAGCGAGAGCAATAAGACAAGAGAAAGACATACAAGGAATCCAAATAGGATTTTCTTTTTCTGTTTTTGTTTTTCTTTTGTTTTGTTATTTTCTCCTCCAATTTCTTATTTTAATTAGTAATTTATATAATTCTATATAGTTGTTATATATATCTAGACATGTAAGGCTGTCTAAAATCTAAAATAAAATGTTATGTTTTTCTTTAGACATCTTATGTATATTGTAATTAAAGGAAGTACATTAATTTTTTTGTATTTACCTGTAAATTTACTATTTTCAAAGTTCTTCATTCCATTTTAGAGATCAAAGTTTCCATCTGACTTTTATTTCCCTTCAACCTAGGGAACTTCCTTGAGGGAGGCTTTCCTATACTTATCAAATCAGTCTTCATTCAGAGAAATTTTTGCTAAATATAGGTTCCCGGGTTAATAGCATTTTGTTTTTTTTCTCTTTAAAGACATGGTTCCCCCTCTCGCTTCATGCTGTCTAATGAGGAGCCAATAGTTACTCAAATTGTTCTGAAGGTAATGCAACAGGTTCTCTGACTGCTTCCAAGGTTTTCTTATCTTAAGTTATCAGGAGTCTAAGTGTGATGTAACTGTAAGTGGCTCTACTTGGATTAAGTCAGCCTTTTTTAACTGAAGTGGTAGATCTGTAAGTTGATATTTTCTAAATTTGGGAAATGTTTAGACATTTTTAGATATATTAAAAAATGTTCTAACCTTATTTCCTAGTTTTGGAAATCCAATTACATGTTTATTTTTTTTATCTGTGCCTAAAGGTTCCTAATTGCTTATTAATTTTTATCAAATTTTCCCTTATACTTGAGATTGGATCATTTCTTTTGATACATCTTCTATTTCACTAAATATTACTCTGTCAGCTCTATTCTAATCTTATGTACGGCCTTCAATTTTTTTTTTTCAGATACTGATTTATCAAATCCAGAGTTACACTCATTTACTTTTTTTCTAGCTTTTGGCTAGATTTAAAAATAAATGCTGTGTTCAAATTTTCCTCTACTTCCTTGAGCATAAATATAACTGTTTTAAAAAAAAACTTGTTTGCAAATTCAGTACTTAAGCTATCTCAAAGTTTGTGTTTATTGTCTTTTAAGAAAATATTTTCATTTTTGTCCATATACTGCATAATTTTTTTTTTAAAGATTTTGTTTACTTATCCACACAAGCTGGGGTACAGGCCAGACGCATCGGGGGGCGAAAGGGTTCACCAGAGACAGCCTGGAGTAGAACAGGCAGATTTACGGAAACACACTGCTGAGGAAAGCAGCGGGCGCCATGTGGCATCCAACTTGGGTCGCAGCTGCATACAGCACCACAGCGCAGGGGGCGTGACCCAGGATATACTAACATCAAAGTGACTGTGGTAGTGAACATTCCGCCATCTTGGAGGCAAAAAGCTTGGCATCAACCACTACTATAAAGCACATGTGTGAAAAAATCAACATCTGTCCCAGCTTTTGCAGACACCAGTGACTGCACAGGATTGGAGACTTCTGCCAATGCCCCAATAAACGAATCTCCTTCAAAATGCTTTTTCTCTTCACTTTGGAGAACCAACTTGAAACTTTCCTTCATGGTGCTGTCTCCCTTGTGCACAAGTCTAATTAATAAAGCCACACATGCAATTTGCAGCAACATGGATGGAATTAGAGGGAATCATACTCAGTGAAATAAGCCAGAAAGAAAAAGAAAAATATTGAATGGTTTCACTTATAACAGGACTATAGGGAGGCTGGGTGGGAGA
>PVIJ01022052.1:0-17080 GCA_004024925.1 Scalopus aquaticus
TGTGTATATGTACCACATCTTCTTGATCCAATCATCTATTTTTGGACATCTGGGTTGCTTCCATACCTTTGCTATTGTGAACAGTGCCGCAATGAACATATGGGTGCATGTATCCTTTCGGATTAGTGTTTTTGTATCCTTTGGGTAAATTCCCAAAAGTGGGATTGCTGGGTCATATGGAAGCTCCATGTTTAGCAGTCTGAGGAATTGCCATACAGCTTTCCATAGTGGTTGGACCAGTTCACATTCCCAATCATATTTCTTTCAGATTTCCCTTAGTTTACTTTCTCCCAGAGCACTTGATACGTGCAGAAATGTCTTTAAAACACACACACATGATTAATATGTAGAGTGGCCCAAATCTTCTTTTCTACTAGCAGACTTGATGTTGTTAGGAAGCTGGGAATAGAGATAGAAAAGGAGAGAGCTTGTGGCTCAGAGGCCAGTGGGGTCCACAGGCAGACCAAGGACTGCGACTTCTCCATGGACACATGTGGCTGGTGGTGGCTTCGATGTTGTACCATTTCCACCATATCCGATCAGGACTGGGAGCTGGGGAAATGGCTGGGCCACCCGTCTTTTGCCCCTGAGAGGCCAAGGAGCCTGGGAGATAGAGAAGTCATCTCAGAGGAATAGAAAGTTAAGCGCAACAAAATGTACCTCGAACAAAGCTTCAGATGTCAGAGGAGTCATTCTGAATAGAGTGTCGTTTTTTGCCAGCCCTCTGGACCTTAGGTTCTTTGGAGAGGCAGGCAGGGAAGTAAACTTCCAGAGGACTCTTTATCGGAGGTGCACATAGTCCTCCTTGGGACGCCTGTGAGATGGTGACAGATGGGGAGGTTTTCCCCTGGATCACAAGGTTCAAGCACCGGAGGGAACAGGATCTTGTCTGGGGTTTGGGGCAAGGTATTGTGGCGAACACAGATGGTGTGGGAGTGGAAGCGGGGGAGGGAGCAGGCTTGTACAGGAGACCCACATGTGGCTCCTTTCAATGCCTTTTCAGGGGCTTCTAGGAAACAGAGGTACACTTCCGGGTTGTCATGATCAGCCCATTTGCCCTTGCAGATGGGAAAGGCGAGAAAAATATGCATGATTCATCCAAGGATGGGGCCATTTTGACTTTCTGGTCGCTGAATTCTCCTGTCATCATTTTCAGTGTCGCTCTATTGTCCAGTCTGGTGGTTCTCCCTGGCTGTGCATTAGAATCGCCCAGGAAGCCTTTGGGAAAAAAAGCCTGCACCACCCCCGAGTATTTTGATTTAATTAATCAGAAAATGCATCTTGGGTATCTGTATGTTTAAAGATTTCTGAATTACTCACACGGTTAGACAGAGTTGAAAAGGGATTGTTTTAAATTGCATCACCGAGATAGTTTACTTTCCAGAATCCAATGTATTTTATCCAAAGATAAGCTAGGCAGGAACCCTGTTACCTGCCCACCTCAAGAAGGTGCATTTCTGGGTCTGCCTTGGAGCATGCCTGGTCTCCCCGTCACCTTGCTGCTGGCTCTGCTGGGAAGAATTCGTGAGCTTTTCCTCTTTCCTTCCTATCCATACAGACCCCAAGTCCTGATGCTTTCTCCTGACTTTGCCCCAGTGCAGCTTGCTGGTGAGGGACGACATTGGGGAAGGAGGAAGGAGTAGCAGGGAGGAGAGGAATGAGAAGAGGCCAGGACCTGAGGGAAATAAGGACAATTGAGAAAGAGTGGAAAAGAAGAAAGGGAAAGAGTGGGAGTCACTCTCCTCGCATGCTCCCATCTCCCATCTAACTACAAGGAGAAAGGGGGACCTCAGAGCCACACACCTAAGAGCAAGTCCTGGGACTCCATCATTTATTTACAAGCTGCTTGATCTTGTTCACCTACAAACAGAGCTGCCTAATTTAAGGACTCCAAACATTTTCCCGCTTATCAGCATCTCCTTATCCATACCCACATGCAAGATCCTCGCTAATGAATACAGTAATTAATAACTTCCCAAATGGTAGTTGAGTTTATTTTCAAATGCCTATAGTCAAATAAGTTGGGAGAATTTTATAAGATTAGTTAGGAAAAATATGGTATGCCATTTATCAGCCTAAAACACTCAGAATTGTGTCATTCATAAGAAATAAGCTCATTATTCATAGAAAATTACTTTTCTTTGTCTTTATGTGACTATTTTCTTAAATGAAAAATAAAATTTCTCCCCCTTATTGCGAGAGAAATGCATGTTCATCTAATACAAACTGGAAAATAAAGATAAGCAAATAATAAAAAATTAAGCACTCATAATCCCTCTACCCAGATATAACTGTCGTAAATGCCTTTTAGACTTTCTGTGTTTCTGTACAGATTTTTTAAACCATAGGATGCTTTTTCTTTCACTTTACAAACATCTGGCAGCAACATTCCATGTTAACAACATTTGCCTTTACGACATCATTTTTTATGTCTGCTTATTAAGGTGAAAAATTTTATTTGTTTTTAAACCACGTTTGTTTACTCAGAAGACAGAGACCCACAGATAAGGAAACATCTGAAGAGCCCAGGTGTGGCTATGTGGAGAGGTTGAGTAATTCAAAACAAAGTACAAAATATAAAAACAATTACAACCAGTTTGACAGTTGTACGTCTGTTTCCTACGGCCTTTCTACCCACAAGTCTACTGCTGACTTCAAAGAAAAAGCCAGCACAGAGGAGGTCCGGAGGATAAGGTGCAAAACGAGACTCAAACCCACGATAAGAGATTAAAGGAAGGTTGATCAAAGACCCAGCATAAAAGTGCTAGCCCCTGACTTGCCTTGGCCCATGCCCCAAAATATTCATCAGAACAGAGAGCTCTCTTTGAAGTGACTGGAAGCACCCATGCTCAGATGCTCTCTCAGGTCAAAGGGAGATTTAAAAAGTGGCATGGGAAGAACTTGGCAAAGTTTCCTCTTCCTATGTCTTGCCTATATAACCCTCACTAATAGTTTGAATGCTGCCTCTTCGATTTGTTGCTCAAATTTAATTCATTTCTCTGCACTGGGTAGCAAATGAAGGATCCAACCTGAGATGGGAAGGACCATATATTTTCCTTAAGAGAGATGTGGAAGTCCAAAAGCATTTACAGGACATGGGATTTGCACTCACGAGCATAGACCTGCAATCCACTCAGGGTGTTCAAGAAAGTGTGTGGCATTTCCAAACAGTCCTTGTTCATCTACTTGTTCATTGCTGGTCACTGCTCTTTAAAGCTGGAGTTGATTGTTGTATGTGGTATTAAGAGATAAACCATCCATCTCCCCAAAGAAGGAAAAGAGGGAGAAAAGCCCCCCGAAATGATAGCTGCCTTTCCAACAGTTTAAATTCTTCGAAGTATTTTGAAAGACAAGAGCTAGACAAAATTGCTGAAGATTTCTACTTAGAATGCCTTCAGTAAGCATTTCAGTCTCCAGTTTTCTAGTTTTCACCAAAAGTGATAGTTTTTAGGGTCTTTATTTCATTTCTCCTGTCATCATAGCTTTACTTCCTTCAAAGTTCCAGAGAATCACCTTTTCTCTATATATTTTTTAGATCACTTTCCTAATCTTTACCTAAGATTTGAAGTTAGAATTTCTACTGATGAGTCTGGGTTGAGCACAGTCTTTGACTCTGGAAGGAACTGGAAAGTGCATATCCTCCTTGGCCAGAGCACAGTCCAGCTGAGGAGATAATAGAGCTTCATACAAAAGTGAAAAAGATGCCAGCCGATATGGGGGTTGTAATGAAAGCCCTTGATGAAGAAAGAGAATTTGAATTAGATCTTGAAAATGTCTGAAATTCAAAGTATAAAAAAATAGGAAATATATTTTAACAGGAGCTGAGACAACACGGTCAAAGTTTCAGGAGCAGAAAGCATAGGTGTTGCACAGTAGAAACTGAATATATTTATTTAATCGGGACAGATGGCTCACGTGAGAAATGTGTAAGAGAGAAGCTTTATTAGATGTAATAGGATTAAAATATGCTGTGAAATCTGGATTTTATTATGAATGCAAAAGATTCTATTGACAACTTTGAGTGGAAGATGGCAGCTGCTATGTTATAACAACATTAGTCTAACTGTGGCACACAGAATGAACTGGGGTGAAGGCTAGGGCTGTAACTTCAGCTAAAGGGCAGAAATAGAGGCTGAGAGAGAGGGGTCTGAGAGAAAATGGACATGGTGGTGATTAGAAGGATGGGACAGACTCTGGAGGCTGTGAAATGAGAACTGGTCAGACCTGCAAAAAAGGGATGTGTAGGAGGGGAGAGAAGAAGACTCATAAATGATTCAGTAATGCTGTCACATGTAGACATAATTGCTCATTTTTAATGAGGTGCTTGGTGATGGTCAAGTTCATCAACAGTTCAAAGTTCAAAAGTTCAGAGGTCAAGTCCATCAATAGAATGTTTAGGAAGACAGAGTAGGTATCCACAATGAGAAGCCTTATAAGTAGCTTCATCTATGTAGTAAAGACCAAGAGAGACGATGAGTTCTCAGTAGTTCAGAGAACAAAATATTCCTGAAGTTTGGAGTCATAGAAACTTTGAGATGGGACATCAGCTGACCTTTCAGTAATGGGTAGAATATGGGAAGAATTGAAAGGAGTTAAAAGTTTGGAAGGAGGAGGAGATAGGCAAAGACATAAAATAGGAAAACAAGAGTGTTTGTAGTAGCACATGGAGGAAGATCGTCTGGTTGGAACAGAGTTTGTGCAAAAACGCAAAGAAGGAAAAAAGATTGGTAAGGACTTCTGGCTCATCTGGTAAAAGGTTAGAGGGCAAGTTAAAGAGTTTGTATTTTAACCTGGGCAACGTCAAGTCACTAATGTTTTTAAGTAAGGGAGTGGCCAGGCAAATGGGTATTTTGAGAAGTTTAATCTGTGAAAGATCTGTGGAATGTATAAAAGGAGGGAGCTAGGACTAGCAAGGTGCTTAGCCGAGTGACTTCTAGTCAAAAGGGAATGAAGATGTAAACTAGGTCAACCCAGATCTGGAAAGAGTAGTACAGAAAAGAAACAAAGGAGTTACGAACCCTAGAAGGAGGGAAAAATATAGAGTCTTACCCAAGGTTTCAGACCTGGGAGACTGTGCCATGTAGAGATTTTGCTGAATGCCAAAGTCTGAAAGTCCAAACCCAGAGAGTGAAGAGGTGAAGTGTGAATTGGCAACGAAACAAATGTGTCTCGGAGATGGTTAGCAGTGGGGGATGAAGCTCAACTGGAAAACAGATACACCATTCCAAGCTGAAAAAATCCACACAGCCCAGTAATTGTTGAGGTTTTTAATTAATTAATTAATTCACAAAGTGAAGTGTTTTCAAAAGCTCGTTTGAGAACTTATACTCTCTTCATACAGATGAATTCTCAATCACGTTTTTGTTTTCCTTGCAAAACAGCTCAACTTGTATGAGAAAGAAAATGGGGAGGGCTGGGGGAGGGTTTCCTCACATTTCCAGGTGTAGAAGTTGTGGGTGTTGGGCCTCCTGTACTTAATAAATATTATCTCCCTTGTTAATAATTCATATTTTTACATCTATCAATTGCAGCACACGTGTGGTAAATACTCAGTGTTGGTGGATTTGCATTTTCATCAAGGTTCAAAGAAAAAATGTAGACATAAGAAAAAATTACAAGCTTACAGGCATCTCATTTGAATTGCAAACATTTTGCCGAGTCCAAAAAGTGATAACTGTAGCTTTAGATCTTTACTAAGATGATAAAATCCATGAACAGCCCCACATCCTTTGGGGTCTAGTGACAAGGCATCCACCTTAAAGGGTAGAGAGCATCTGGAATTACCAGAGTTGAGAATGAAGTTGTATGAACTCCTCTGGAAGTCAAGGCAGACCTGTGTTCTCTTTACATTGAACAAGGAATGAGAAAAAAACCTCAGTTGTCTGGAGGAGGAGGAGATGAAGACTTGGCGGACTCAAACATCCCAAGAGTAAAACCAACCAAGTATAGTTAAGGGAAGGAACACTAGTTGCAGATCAAAAACATCAGTCCGTCGGCATTGAATTGACAGTTATCCAAGTAAGAAAAGGACCAACAGATTGACTGGATAATAAAGCAGAAGCAACACGTCTCCTTTTACCCCATCAATGTCCTTTAGAAATGCACCCTTTATTTTATCCCATCTTCTTCCTGGTCTTTCAGCTGCTCGATTGATCCAGAACATGGACGCCACTGTTGAGCCTTGCACAGACTTTTTCAAATACGCCTGTGGGGGTTGGTTGAAACGCAACGTCATTCCTGAGACCAGCTCCCGTTACAGTAACTTTGACATTTTAAGAGATGAGCTAGAAGTTGTTTTGAAAGGTTAGTGGCATTTCTGTCTATGCATTAATGATTTCTCTCTGAGTATCTGTTTTTTGAGACGTAACTCTTAGTCATTATAGGGAAAATCACATAAGATTAATAATGATAATCCCGCCACATTTTATGGACCACCAGAGTCCTGCAGAGTGTGGTAGACACTAAAATTAATGTGTTGCACCTTGTAGCTTCCCTGCTTTCAGTCACAGGTACACAAGTAGTCAAGCTCTATCATCCCTAGAGATGGTATCTTTATACCATTTTACCAAAGAAAAAATTAAATGATTGCCACTAAATACCACCTCTGTGGTCTTCTTACCCTGACCCTGTTTTGAAATTACTATTGCCTTCCCAGAGTAGGTATATTTATTCTGACCCTACTAAGACACTCCCCCTGGGAGGATGAGAACATAATATCTAGTCCTCTGTGCTGTCTTCTCCTCTTCTAGAAGTTACTTTGTGGAAAACCAATTTTTGATACTTTCTATCATTCAAACAAGTAGAAAAACTCATTCTTTCATTTGGAGTTTGAACAGTACAAATCACACAAAGATAATTATTTTCAGCCATCAAGAAGATATAGTGAATTCCAGATTCCTCTGTATCATTTCTTTTTAATCTCAATTTTTTTAAAGAAGTGTGATCTGTGGCAGAGCAGTACACATTACCGTTTACACAAAAAATGTAACGAGTCAAAAAAGGCTTTTATCTAACTTGGCTAATGAAACTAACTCCAGTTCTGCATTAGGAATAGTGATTATGATAATGTTTTTTTCCTATAGGGTTTTGAAATGGGGAGGCAGTGAGCATACATTCAAAAACCAAGTTCTTTCCTGAACCGCTATTGAAAATGTTAATTATAGATGCAAATAAGCAATTATATTGATGTATTTTCTGAATTACCCTATTCAGATGTCCTTCAGGAACCCCGCACTGAAGATATAGAAGCAGTACAAAAAGCAAAAACACTGTACAGATCTTGTATAAATGAATGTAAGTGTTCTTTATTTTATTTCATGGAAAGTATGCCATCCCTGAAACTTACCAGTGTCAACCTGACATTTTACATTAACAATAAAAAGTTTTTTAAAAGATTGTGCTAGAAACAATACCACTTTTGGGAATTTACCCAAAGGACACAAAAACACTAATCCGAAAGGATACATGCACCCGTATGTTCATTGCGGCACTATTCACAATAGCAAAGGTATGGAAGCAACCCAGATGTCCAAAAATAGATGATTGGATCCAGAAGATGTGGTACATATACACAGTGGAATACTATTCAGCATTCAAAGAAGATAAACACATGCAATTTGCAGCAACATGGGTGGAATTAGAGGGGATCATACTCAGTGAAATAAGCCAGAAAGAAAAAGAAAAATATCGAATGATTTCACTTATAACAGACTATAGGGAGGCTGGGTGGGAGAGAGACACTCAGCGGTGGTGGGGGAGGGGGGGAGGGAGGGGAGGATAAGGGCACAAAATGGAAGAGAGGAGAATACAGGGGACCATGGAGATGGATCACGGGTGAATTGGTGGTGGACTGCCCAAGGGGAATACAAAATGTAAAAGACATAAATAACAATAAAAAAAAAAAGATTGTGCTAGAAAATGCAGACTTCATAACCAATTTGTTTCTATTGTTTTCAAAAGCTGCCATTGATAATAGAGGTGGGGTACCTCTGCTCAGTCTGTTACCAGAAATGTATGATTGGCCAGTAGCGACAGAAAACTGGGAGCAAAGTTATGGTAAGGCCATTTTTCTTCTTTTAAAAAAAAGTAATTTCTGTATAAAATCTATGTTATTATTAAATCATACTATCATATTAATGTATTAAAGCTTCTAAAGATATACTTCTCCTTTCATTATTTTAGGTGCTTGGACAGCTGAGAAATCTATTGCACAACTGAATTCTCAATTTGGGAAAAAAGTCCTTATTAACTTTTTTGTTGGCACTGATGATAAGAACTCCATGAGCCATATAATTCATGTAAGTTTATGTGGCCAAAAGCCAAAATGATCTTTAAATTGTAAGAAGCTTTCACACACTGATTACTGATCTTTAGAAATGATGCTTCTTCTCATTTGAATCGTATGAGCAAGGAGTGATAAATTTTGTTGTGTTCCTGATACCTGGATCCCAATTTTAAATTTATTTTCCTAATGCTTTGTTTTAGGAATTCATCTACCTTGGTTTTAAGTACTTCTCCCTTCATAAGATAAATCAGAAATGAAAGGCTTCCCTTTACTATTTAGAAAAAGCATGTAATTTCTATGTGTGGTCTGTTTTACCTAAGTAAGATAGGTCTGGAAATCAGAAATTCCTAATTGCTCCGAAAAGAACATAGGAAGTGGATTTTCCACTTAATTTTGTTTCTGGCTAAAGAATAGCTTCACTTTTATCTCAATGAAGGCACATAAAATATCATTCTTTTTAAGTGGCTGTATTAGATTTGAAAAAAAAGTAAATCATTCATTTAGGTTTACATAAGGTATCTCTAAAATGAGACTAATTCTTTTTTTTATTTTTAAGATTTTATTTACTTATTTTTGCATAGAACTGGGGTGTAGGCCAAAGGTGTGGAGTTGTGAGAGGATTCACCAGAGACAAAGTGGGGAGCAGAACAGGCAGATCGACTGAAGTACACTGCTGAGGGGAGCAGCAGGTGAGGCAGGAGAGGTCTGCTGCGCCATGTGGGTTAGCTCCCTGGCTGTGGATTGAACTTAGGCCTTAGTGGTGGGCTGCAGGGAGGTTGCACTAAGATTAACCCCTAGACTACCAGTCACCTTGTTTTATCAGTCTGGATTGAGGTGGAGCAGGTGATCCCTGTAGAGCACTGACAACTGGCAGGATTGCCAGCAGTGCACCCCGAGAAAGCACATCGCATCCGCCTGCTTCTTCCTCCAGAGCCCCTGGATGTATTTGTAAGCGCCCATCTTGACTTAACCTGACAGCTGCCGCCAGATAAACAGGAAAGGGCTACCTCTTTCCCTTTTGAAGTTTTCTGCTTTGGCTCTCAAATGTCAGCATCCTGCGTGATGACCATGAGATTTCCTAAGGAGGGTTTGGAAGTTGGAGAAGGCCCTTGCTGTGGAGTTGTCTTCTCACTCTTTCTACACCAGTCCTCTTGGTGATGTTTCTTTTACGTTGACCTGGGCACTGCACAGCTGTTAGGTGTCTCACTTGAACACATAAATGCCCTCGTTTGCCTCCATACCCATCTTCCCATGCAGTGCACCGGAGGCAGGTAAGCAAGGATGCGAGTGTGTGCAGGCACCTCTCCCCGGGTATGGACGGTGGGCCAGACACAGGAGAGCAGGGCTGAGGTACTTCTTTCAACACAGCTACTGAATTCCTGAGTGGAGCAGCTCCAGAGAGAGCCCAGGAAGATTCTCTTCCATTCCCTAAAGTGGAGATTTAAAAAATTCTTTGACAATATTTCCACGAGTTAGAAAGTTCTAGAGTCACTATTTGAGGCCTTCCACCTTTTACTTTTTCCCCATCCCAACTCGGGTGGGGATAGAAAAGAATGTGCCCCCACGGGAGCATATGAGAATGTCAGGAAGTGGAATATCCCATAAATGTGTCATTGAGACACTACCCAGTCCTAGACTCTTAGCATTTTTTTGTTCACCTGAATTTCTGTTCTGCATTAAAAATCCTTTTCAGTATATTTCTTGTTAAGGTTTTTTCTTCATTTTTCCCCTCAAATATCTGAAGCACAGCCCTCCAGATTATCTAACTACTCATCAGTTTAACACAGAAATGTGGAAAACACTCCCTAATTATATATTCATCTAGTGTCTGGCTGTTACCCTTACAAACAGCAAAAACCCTCGGAGCTTGCTGACACGAGGAGCGGTGTGCTTGTATTGTGCCACTTTCCTATATCAGCTGAATGGTTTATTTTCTTTTTTGTATATTTTTTAATAGATTGACCAACCTCGACTTGGCCTTCCTTCCAGAGACTACTATAACTGCACTGGAATATATAAAGAGGTAAAAAAATATATGCAAAAGAAACACAATATAATAAACTACAGAATCATTTGTATAAACATATAAACAGTGAAAAAGGCTAAGACCAAATGTAAACTTAACCCTCTGTGTCCTTCAGTCAGGACAGGCACTTAAAAAAATCACACAATAATAGTAAGTTACCTTTGATAGAATGAACATTCTCAATGGAAGGAGTGAAGGTATCATAAGAAATTCTTATTGTGTCTTGATTCTTAATATTTAAGCCATAATGACTCATTTCAAAAGTCAGTTTTTAGTGCTTTAATTCCCTTGCAAATTACATTATTTAAAAAATATACCAATTAATCATGGTTTAGGTGTCTTTGAGGACCAGGGAATGATCCAGTACTGTCAAGCTCTACAGGATCTTCCAGAGCCTTCCGATTGGCCTTCCAGAGGACTACCGGAGTAGAGGCAGGGTTCAGACAAAACTTTGCAGCACATTCTGATTTGCATATCAGTCAGTTAGCCAGTTATACCTCACAGAGCCACTGGACGATCGAGAGTGCTTCTTACTGTCTCCTAGCCTGTACTCCCTCTGCTTGATGTGTGTGTACTCGTGTTTATCTAGGTAAGGAACAGCAAAAGACAATCAATATTGTGATATATTATTCAATATTTGGTGAAGGTGTAGGTTCAATAAGCTGCTCGTGATTATTTTGTAGTTCCTAAGTAAGTCAAGTTTACTTTTTTTCTTTTGGCATGGAAGAATTGGGGTGTAGGCCAGTGGTGTGGGGGGTGAAAGGATTCACTAGAGACTGAGTGGGGAGCAGAATAGGTGGATTTACTGAAATACTCTGCTAAGGGGAGCAGTGGGTGAGACAGGAGAGGTCTGCTATGCCATGTGTGGGTTAGCTCCCTTGCCGGGGAGCAAACTCAGCTCGTAGAGGTGATAGCGCTGAGACTTAACCCCTAGGCCATCAGGGATGCCCCTCAAGTTTATTTTGATGATCCTAATAGGTCACTGTATGATGGCGTGGCTATTATTTCTTCTTGTTAAAATTATTAGCTAAGTATATTTATTCCAAGCATGTATTTTTCCTAAATATTAAGTTCAAATAACATGGAATTACATGTTATTTTTGAGTGACTGTATAACTTTGAAGCAGAAAGAAAGCTATATTATAAACTGCCACAACTAAAGGCTTAGAACAGTCAAATGGATAGAGGATATTTGCGTTCATGACAATTTTGTTACTGTGTGGGGGCAGCTTTTAGCTTCACGAACTGTCCAGCTGCTTCCTTTTGCAGAGGTGAGGATGATTGAGGAATGTTGGCTCATTATACTATATTTTTATCATCAACAACTGGGATGTTTTTCACATTCAGGGTAATGTTCTAAAAACATCAAATTTTCCAATCTTAAAATATACATTTTTTTCATATTTAACATTTCTGATGTCAAATATACATGGTACTTTGTATATATATTTTATATGGTAAAGTTTCTTTTTCTATTCTTTTTCCAAAAAGCTGCTGTAGAGATAAGGTGGTTTGTGCATTTTATATTAGATGCCATCTCATAACCTAGAATAGGTCACAAACTGGCTATCACAGGATTGAGTCTGATAATGAGGACTTTGGTTTAAACTGAAGAGTTTTGTGTTTTTTATTTTATTTTGGATTAATTACCAGTATTTCTTTCATGGAATATTTCACTTTGAGTCTAGATTTCTTGGTAGAGCAATAGAATTGGAAACTCTGGACCTGCATCTCCATGGGGCTGTATCACGGTCACCCTCATCCCTACCCACATGGGGCTTTTGTTCTCACCTTTCATTCACGTCTAGGTAATTCAGTGATTTATATTGACTCCCTGGGCCCTGTAGACACTTGATTTTGTAAATCAGTTGGATCCTGGCTTAGCCTTGATAACAGAGACCCAAAAATAACGTAGCTCAAACAAAGAGACGCTTATTTCTGCCTCCTGTTATAGTTCAGAAGGAGGCAGGTTCTGCTCTAGGGAAATGAGTGGGACCACGGTTGGATCTCGCCTTGCTGCTTTAATAGTAGTCTTCTCGACTATTCAGTATGAGTCTAAGTTGGTCAAAATTGGTTCACCAGTGCCTGTTCATATTTCAGGCCAGTTTCTTTTCATGTGTTTCAGAAGTTGTTATGTACCCTGTGGGTTAGAACATTTTCATGTGGTCATAAGTAAACATTAAGGAGGCTGGGAAATGTAGTCTTAACACATGTGGCCATGGCTCTGCCTTATTAAAATTCAGTTCATGGAGAGAAAGTTTCTAAAAAGAAGGGAAACTTGGATACCAAAGACATTTAGCAGTCTCTATCAGTTTGCACCTAATGATCTCGGAAATACTAGCTTGTTGTCAAATAGCACAGTTGTGTTCAACCTAGAATTAGTCATATGTTATGTTTATGGAGTTTCTGAGTGAGAGATCCGAGGCTCAGAGGTTTGCCCTCAAGCACTCAGCATGGGTAATAGAACCAGAGGAAGAACTTTGTCTACTGCTTCTTCCATGACATCATTTCAACTTCATAAAAGTTGTGCTGTGTACTCATAGAGCTCTTTAAACAAACAAATGATAGAGAAAACTCAGCCGACTGACATTTACAACCTGGAAGTCATTATCACCTAAATTGGGTGCCCTCCAGTCATCTGGATTAGACTGTCAAACACACAGCATGCTCGCTGCCCGGCTTCCTCTCTGCCAGTGCTGTGTGGTCACTGCATTCCTTCCTGCCAACCTCATACCTTAGATACTTCTCAACTCAGTGCTCTAAGCTCCAAGCAACCTCCCCCTGGTGATGGGAGTATGCATATGAAATAAAATGCACCTGTCATCCTGGAAGGCGGTAATTACTAGAACATTTCTGTACCCTCCCCCTCTTTTAAAATCTATTCTTTGGGGAGGAGGGATTTGGGGTGGGAGGGGAACATGTGTAGTCATGGAAAAAAATTCAATTTCTTCCTTATTTCCCCCATGATATTTCTTCCTCTCTCCTGGTCACTGCCACCTGCAATCCCTTACCTAGTCCCTCTGTGTCCCCTGCCAACTATCAAATTAAAGTTAGTCTAGTTTTTCTACTGCCTTTTTTTATTTTATTTTATTTTATTTTATTTTATTTTTAAGATTTATTTATTTATACATACAAGCTGGGGTACAGGCCAGAGGCGTGGGGCGGCGAGAGGGCTCACCAGAGACAGAGTGGGGAGCAGAACAGGCAGATCAGAAATACACTGCTGAGGGGAGCAGCGGGTGAGGCAGGAGAGTTCTGCCGCACCATGTGGGATTCTCCCCGGCAGGGCGTCGAACTCGCATCGTGTGCCGCCGACAGCTCCACAGCGCAGCGCTCAACCGCTGCGCCACCAGGGAGGCCCTCTACTGCCTTGTTATCTCAAAAGGAAGTTAACCCTATTAAGCACTTTTTCACCAGTGTTATATTTCTTCATGGAAGAAAAAAAAATGAAAAGGATAGGATACCAAAATAAGATGTAGTGAAGAAGTTATAAACTGAATAAAACCTTAATCTCATTGTATCATGTCATCACTGGTCTTCAGTGATTTTCTCACTGGCTGTGTATTATATATGCCATTCCTTTTGTTTGGAACATTCCACATACGTGCCACCTGTCCAGCCATTTTCTTTTTCTGCTTATCCTTTAAGTTTAAATTTCACTTCCTCATCAGGACCTTTCTGACATTTTCCCATAAGAGATGAGTTCCTGTATATTTTTTAATTAATGTCATTTTTTTTTCTAAAAAACTGTAAACTTAGTGAGAACACATACCACGTCTCACTCATCCTTTGCTTTATTCCCAGTAGCCAGCTCAGTTTCTGGTCCTTAGAATTGTTAAATAAATATTGCTGAATCAGTGGGTGCACAGTTGAAGGGGAAGAAGGCAAGGAAGAGAAAAAAGGAAAGGAACATAGAAGCTCCCAATTTCTAAGACCCCTTCTAGGGCATCACCTGGATTCTTGGGGAAGTGTGGACTCTACGCTTATGGAATCAACAGCTCATGGAATATATTTGCAGAGCATCTTACTAACACCTTACAAACCATGTATCCTGTTCCTTCTTTTCAATCTCCAATAATTTCTGCTCTACTCAGATTGTCTGAGATACAGTCACACAGATACTTTGATATTCCGCATTGTTTTTTTGAAAATAACCAACAGAAGTTTTGAGGATTGACATGTGGCACCACTTTTTTTTTATTCTTGACCAAGAAACATGCTCCTCTGACTAGAGAAGACTGGCTTCTTTTCCTATAACCCTAGACAATGATTTTCAAGCTGTACTATCGAGTCTGGCTCTGCAGTTAAGCCTCGGGCTGGGGTGAGGAAAGGTAGCACCTTCTCCATCAAAAGGACTAATTATAAATCTCCTTGATCAAATCATTACCTTGGCCTATTTTCCCAGGCCTTTTTAATCCTTTCTTTTGGAATATCCAGAACATCCATGGATGCTTCCATTATCTCAAAAACCAAACTCCTCAGGAACAATGAAAACAACACCTGCAATTGCTGAGAAAGGCCATTTCACTTCATAGAAGTTTTTTTCTTTTGCTAACCTAGGGGTGGAATTTTTATGTAGTGATATTTGTATGGTATTCCAAACAGTAAAATGCTTGTGTCATCACACCAAGTCATGAAAATAAGTAGCCTGTTTTTTTTTTGTTTTGTTTTGTTTTGTTTCGTATATTTATTTTTTTATAATATATATTTTTATTGTTATTTATGTCTTTTACATTTTGTATTCCCCTTGGGTAGCCCACCACCAATTCACCTGTGATCCATCTCCATGGTTCCTTGAGTAGCCTGTTTTTTTCCCAAGAACTCACGTCTTTCCTTAAAGACAAAACTATTTTTCTTTTGTTAAAATAATAAAGCTGCCGTCCAAACTTTTTATATATGATTTTATTCTGGCAGTTTTATTTATATTTTATTTATACATAAGCCTATGGTTATTGTTCTAAACTTAAATACCTCTGTTCCTTTTCAGGTTCTGTACTTTCCCTTAATTAAAAAGAGAACATGCCCCAAGACAATAGAAACTCAAAGATACGTATAGTCTTATGTTTTTCACATGACAGAATTGTGTGTTTTCTTAATAATTGTTTTTGCATGCACAGATGTTGAGCTAAAATGGAACATTAGAGAATTCATTCCAACTCCTCATTTTACAAATTAGGAAATAGACACAAAGAAGTAAAAGAAGTAAAGAAGTAAAACGCCTTGCTTACAGTAATAGATGAACAGATCCATGCATCCAAAACATTAATTGTAAGCAATAGAAACCTACTCTGATGTAGATTGTATAGAAAAAATTTTTTTTTTGTTTGTCTCACTAACTGTAAAAATCTAGGGATGAATCAAGAATGGTTGATCCCAGGGGTTCAAATGAATCATTTTAACTCTTTCCATTCTCAACGTTCTACTTTCTTCTCTGTTAGCTTACCTTTTTAGCAGGCTATGTCCATCATGGCATCAAAGATGATCACTGGCAGCTTCACAATTCAGGAAGAAAAAAAAACGTCCCATCTCTCCCAATGTCTGTCAATTTCTGGAGAAGGCTTTAACTGACCCTACTTCAGCCATCTGCTTTTCTCTCATCCAATAATTTCATCCATGAGATCAGGATTTCTGATTAGCTAGTTGGCAGAGCCATTCATGCCTATGGCTCAGGAAGGGCGACTCCTTGATTGATGATTTCACCAAGAGAAAACAGAATAGAGGGTTTTGTTAATAGAAGAAGTTGGGAAATAGCTATTATAGTCCACCTCATTATAATCCCATCTCTTGGTTTCCTATCTAGCTTTCCTTCTATATGGTACTATTTCTACATTTAAAAAAAAAAAACCTTCCCTTCCCTACCTCATTAGCTTATCAAGACTAATTGTCACTTTGTCTTCTTTTATAAGGAAATCTATAGGTTAAGAATCCAAAATTCTTTGAGCACATGTGAGTTATTGGGGTGTTTTTTTTTTTTTAAATCATGATGTTAGTTTATCAGAGAAGACACTAACCATAAAAATTTTCTAAGCTATACTTACTTAGAAAGAACATACTCTTAAGATTTCCAGTCATTTTAGAATAGCAGTGCAAGACAGAGCTGAGTTAATCCTGGAGAGGATTTGATTTGCCCACTTGCCCAAAATAGAAGCTAAGAGAAATTGCTCCAAACTCAGGCTGAGAATAGAAGTCTAAATGACATAGAAAGTGAGTGAAATTTATTTAATATACTTAAAATTGAACTTCATGATTTTCACTCAACACATACTCTCTGAGCTTTTACCACATGACAGGAACTTTTGTAGGCAGTAGGGATAACAAGAAAACAAGACATTTTTTTAAAAAAATATGTTTTTATTGTTTTTTATGTCTTTTACATTTTGTATTCCCCTTGGGTAGCCCACCACCAATTCACCCGTGATCCATCTCCATGGTCCCTTGTGTTCTTTTCTATTCCATTTTGTGCCCTTATCCTCCCCTCCCCCCGCACCCCCCTTCCCACGCGCTGAGTGTCTCTCTCCTATTTGGTTTCCTTATAGTCCTGTTATAAGTGAAACCATACGATATTTTTCTTTTTCTTTCTGGCTTATTTCACTGAGTATGATCCCCTCTAATTCCATCCATGTCACTGCAAATTGCATGTGTTTATCTTCTTTGAATGCTGAATAGTATTCCATTGTGTATATGTACCACATCTTCTGGATCCAATCATCTATTTTTGGACATCTGGGTTGCTTCCATACCTTTGCTATTGTGAACAGTGCCGCAATGAA
>PVIJ01022053.1:0-17068 GCA_004024925.1 Scalopus aquaticus
CTGTTTTTTTTCTTAAGTGGTAGAGGAAGACATAGAGAGGCAAAGATAATCGGATGAAGATAAGGGACGTCACATTAGTGTTCAAAAGGGCATCAACACAGAAGAATAGGCAACATTACGAGAGTAAAGACTCAGAAAAGAGTGCTGAAGAATCAAAAAATGAATCATGCTCTGTCGTGGTGGACAGAAGCCATTCCCTCTTGAGGTTAGTGGCTTCTGTCCCCACCGAGCAGAAGCTGTCCACCTCTGAAATCAGAAGCCTCAGGAGGAGTTCTAAGGACCCAAAGTTTAAGGCACTTGTGCAAATACATATCCAGTGGTCAAGATGAAGTAATGAGTCTCTTTGTAGCCGGCAACCACAAGGTCTGAGGGTGAATGCTTTCGAGCGGCATTGCTGTGGCCGTTGTTAACAGAACTTGATAATGTCCTTTCCATCGAGGCTCAAGAGATGTTCATCTCCAGTGTCTTTTCTAGAAGATGAAATGTCCAGGTTGCAGGGCATGCAGAGCCTGTTGAGGTAGGTAGATATTTTGGAAACATAGCTAGTATGTGATAAAGTCGGGGGTATTGAATGAGTCCCTTCAGTAAGTAATCATTTCTACTTATAACAAGGTAGAATCTAAGACTGCTGGTGACATTCCCTAACACACAGTGGCAGCCTCTTATTAATTCATTAGATAACTTGTGGGTGCCGAGTGGGGTGACCTCATGGACATTAAAGCTAACGGTAATACATTAGGTCATGGAAGTTTAGGGTTTCTGAAAGCTTTGTTAGTTTTAGAATTTCATTAATTCTTTCTACTTTTTATGATGACTATTGATAAGGACAATGGAGTTTCTGAGTAGAAGGTAGAACATTACAGTGCTGGTAAAATGAGTACCCCTGTCACTAGAGAGACAGGTTAGAATCCCCCAGGTTAAAAAACAAAATCAATATTTTATTTTTGTCAGTTAGGGCCTGTTATGTGTTAAAGTATATATTCCAGGGGTCCTCCCTGGTGGCTCAAGGGGTTAGGTCTCAACACTATGAAGTTATCTGCAGCCACTGCAGCACCAGTTCGATCCCTGGCCAGGGAGCTTCCCACATGGCACAGCAGACCTCTCCTGTCTTGCCCGCTGCTCCCCTTAGCAGATTATTTCAGTAGATCCATCTGTTCCGCTCCCCACGCTGTCTCTGGTGAATCCTCTCGACCCCCACACCTCTGGCCTACACCCCAGCTCTTGTATGCATAAATAAATCTTTAAAAATTTCATGTTGAGGGCCTCCCCGGTGGCACAGCGGTTGAGCGCTGTGCTGTGGAGCTGTCGGCAGCGGCAACGCGAGTTCGACGCCCGGCCGGGGAGAATCCCACATGGTGCGGCAGACCTCTCCTGCCTTGCCCGCTGCTCCCCTCAGCAGTGTACTTCTGATCTGCCTGTTCTGCTCCCCACTCTGTCTCTGGTGAACCCTCTCGCCGCCCCGTGCCTCTGGCCTGTGCCCCAGCTTGTATGTATAAATAAAATAAAATAAATAAATCTTTAAAAAAAATTTCATGTTGAAGTGCTAACCCTAGTACCTCAGAATGTGATCTTCCTTGAGAAGAGGGTCTTGACAGATACAATTAGTTAAGATAAAATGAGATCATCTCTGTGGGCTTCATCCAACATGACTAGTGTCCTTATAAAAAGGAGAAATTTGGACACAGAAAGAAAAACTGGTTGAAGAAACACAGTGAGGGGAAGCCCCTTCTACAAGTCAAGGAAGGAGGCCTAGCTTGTTCCTTCACAGAACTCAGAAGAAATCAACTCTCCTTCCGTCCTGATCTAGCCTCCAGAACTGCAACAATCAATTTCAATTTCAATCACCAACCTGTGGTGCTTTATTATAGCAGCCCTGACCGACCAACACGGAGCTGTAGCCCTCTGACAGGAAATGCTTTAACCCACCCTGAAAATAAACTATGACCAGACATATTTATAGCCTATTGAAGAGACATATGTCTAAAGTCCACTTGGAGGTGTCCAAAGGCCCCTTCTGGCTTCATTTCCTGTCCCTGACCCACCTTTACCTACCAATCCTTTATAGGATTGTTATGACAATCCTCTAAAATCACCCTACCAAAGTTACTGCAATACCATGGTGACTTTAGCCCCACTGTTATGGACAATATCACAAAGAATCTTTGCAAAATACCATTTTCAAGCATTCGGTGCTTCTAGTCAGCCACAATGGATGTGCCAAATACTCTCTTATGTAATGAGACTTCACACTCTCCCCTGAAATCTTTTTTCCAAATGAGGGGCTTATCTTTGACAGTTAACGACTATCTTGTTTAATTCTGCTAAAGCCTCTCCTTTCTGGGTGATTACAGGAACGTTTATCTTGGTGAAGCTGCTTGGTTGGCGTTAGCAATCGGCCAAGGTTTTGAGAGCTTCTGAGTCCTCACACAGGGAAGGTTCTACCTGTATTACAGCTACTTCTTTCATTCAACATCCTGGGAAATGTCTTTCATTTGTTCATTTTTATAGGTGAATCTGTCCAGCTCAGAAAACCTCTTTGTTCCAGAGAATTATGAAGTCAGATTAACCTAAAATCAAATTCTTACTATCACTCACTTTAAGTATTTATACTTACACACCTCGTCAGTTGTAAGTCTAGGCCAGGGCAAATAATTAAGCCATACCAATGGATTCATTTCTGTGAGAAGTATATATTTTAGGATAAATTTAAGTCTAGGATAGCATACTGTCATTTGAGGTTACTTTTTAGGCAAGAATAATTAGCAAACATGTTCATTTAGCCTTTCTCAAGGGCGTCTTGAGAAGGCCCGCAGCATGTGGGAAGTTTTTGTTTGACAGAGGCAATCAATTACAGGGATTTTTCTTTCAGAAAAAGGAAGGAAGCTGGGTTTATAGTGCCACAGCCCTGAACAGTGATGTTCAAAGGAAAAAGCAACCACACTTTAGAGGAAACAGGTAACAACCTAAACAGTGAAAACTGTTTTGGAATACAAGAGGTTTTCAGTATAGAGAACTACTATGTTTAGTTAGAACTGAAGCAACTGAAATTTTCAACTTCTGCTACTGCTGTGTATCAAGTATTTATGTCCTGACCTCTGGGTCTAATGAAAGACAAATGATTTTCCTGTGTGACTAAGGCAGTATTCCTAGTGCCTGATCACTCTGCACAAAGGGAGAAGTGGGCTTGTGAATCTGGAATTCTGGGAAAAATTTGTGGTAAACAGTTATTGTATCAGTCTTTGTGCTTATATATATAATATAGTCATATATTTTTATATTTATATAATTATGATGCATATTTATATTGTATATATAATTTATATTGTATATTGTATATAAAATTCATATTATGTATTTAAGGGACAAGGTAATGTAAGGGATGGTGGTGAGAGAAAATAAAAAGAATGCAGTTGAAGCCCTCAAAATAAATAAATAGGGCCTCCCTGGTGGCGCAGCGGTTGAGCGCTGCGCTGTGGAGCTGTCGACAGCTCGCGATGCGAGTTCGATGCCCGGGCGGGGAGAATCCCACATGGTGCGGCAGACCTCTCCTGCCTCGCCCACTGCTCCCCTCAGCAGTGTATTTCTGATCTGCCTGTTCTGCTCCCCACTCTGTCTCTGGTGAACCCTCTCGCCGCCCCACGCCTCTGGTCTGTACCCCAGCTTGTATGTATAAATATTTAAAAAAATAAATAAATAAATAAATAAATAAATGTCTACTTTTTAAAAAATGAGAAAATTAAAAATTTTTAAAAACAACTCCAAAGTAAAGACAGTGTGTGGTAAGGATTTATATAAATATCAGTGGGGGAAAGAAGATATATCTATCAGAAGATAGATATATCTTGGAGTATCCTGAGTACTTGGAAAGTACTCAGGGCAGGAACAAAGTATAGAGCGGGCACAATGGACTGTGGCAGGAGATCGTTAGTTCTGTGGCATAGGTGTGAACCTGTACTCCTAAAACATACACAGAATTGGAAACCAGGGCCTCCCTGGTGGTGCAGCAGTTAAGTGCTGCGCTGTGGAGCTGTCAGCAGCGACGACGCGAATTCGGGACCCAGCCGGGGAGCTTCCCACATGGCGCGGCAGACCTCTCCTGACTCGCCCGCTGCTCCCCTCAGCAGTGTATTTCTGTCCATCTGCCTGTTCTGCTCCCCACTCTATCTCTGGTGAACCCTCTCACCACCCCACGCCTCTGGCCTGTACCCCCACTTGTATGCATAAATAAATAAATCTTTAAAAAAAAGAATTGGAAACCAATATTATCTCAATAAAAAAAGACAAGTAGTCAATTGAAATATATACAGTATTGAAATAAACTCATGTGACACACATGTGGCATTAATGTGGCTGGTCCACTTATGTCATAGTCAGTTCAGATCATAGTAGCCCTGGATGGGGCCAGAATGTAACTACAGACTCCCTCTCGGGGACAGTTCAGACATCTGGAGAAGAGCCTACATGAGTACATCAGGAACACATCTGGGTGGAGGGTTCCTATCCAGTTACCAGCCTCCGTCCTCTCATTGGGCCAGCAGGTACGTTTGACGTCAATCAAGGTCCATCAGAAAAAGCAGTCGTGGCCAGAAAGAGCACAAAGAACCAGGTAATAGGTGCAGTGGAATGTACAAGTAGCCCAGAGGAGTCACCAAGTTCTTCCAGATCTTTCCTTTCCTTCCTCCCTCTGTCCTTTCCTTCCTTCTTTCTACCCTTCTCTCCTTCCCCCTTTTCGCTTTCTCTCCTTTCCTTTTTTCTTTCATATCTTCTTTCTTTTCTTTCTTCCTCTTCCTTTTTCTTGCTTTCTCTTACTTTGCTTTGCTGTTTTCCTTCCTTTCACTTCAAAGAGCATTGGAGGCAGTTTATGAGGATTCATTGAATATAGCACTCTAAACAAATGGTAGAGGGTAAAAGGATAAAGGCACTAAGCAGGTGCTCTAGTCCAAGAGCAATGTAAAGATCCAGTTTGGACACCACAGTCAATTCAAATTAACAGCAAAGGAGAGCATTTAAACTACAGGGGTGGGAGGAGGCTTCAAAGGAAATAATGGACCTGGAATTTGAGAGATGAGTGACATGTGTATGGGTAGAAATGAAGTAAGAAACATTTCAGGCTAAGACTGAAAGACCTCCGTAGTAGTGTAGCTACCAGTATAGAATCTAGAACAGATAATGAGGAGGAGTCTTGAGACGCGCAGGTACTGGAAGGGGAGCAAGTGACAAATCATACAGGATCCTGAAGCCTGCTAAGGAACAGAACTGGGCTCCCATGTAATCACTCAACAGTTTTCAAAGGTTTGGAATTGTAGAAAACCTAGAGATATCCCTTAGAAAATATGTTAGATATTATATAAATGATATCTTAATGTTAATGGAACCAGTTAAGTATGGGAAAGGGCAGTAATGAGGGGATTTAACAAGGGTTAGCAAGACACTGTGCTGAAAAGAGGCTATGAAACCACAAAACAGCAGCTGGGAGACTGAGTGAGGATATGGGGGTGAAAGGGAGGAAGGGGCTCTAGAGAGACTTTATTTAGGGAACGCTGAGATAACCAAGTTTATAACGAATCTGTGTATTTAAACTTCTACTACAAGGTAAGCTCTATGAAAGGAGACCAACCTTTCCACATTACTATTCATGTGGCAGCACCTAGTGCTGAGTGGGTAGGTGAGGGAGCAAGGATGCCTCCACTGAGGTTGGATGCTCCTGCAAATAGTTCTCCCATCAGTGGAAGATGGGGCAGTGGCTGCCGCTCACATAATTACAGCTTTGGTATCAGGGACCAATATGTTTGGTTGTAATTCAGCAACCAAGGTGCTGATTGGCTCAGGGACACATGGGGGCGGGGCCATGATGCATCTATTGTGAGGTGTGCATTAGGCTACTAAATGTGATTTTTTTTCCTTGGTGGAAACTGGCTCAGTGGCTGCCTCCTACTTAATCTGACCACTGAATCAGTGGCCAATGTGATTGATCTACCTGAGCAGTCATATCATAGAGTCTGGCTGTTAAGAGGAACAGGGATGGCTCTGAGTAGTAATGTTCCCTCCATAACACTTCCACCTCACACACCACCCCATGATAGTGGAAGAAATAGAAGGTGGCAGTACTCAGGCCTGATAACACTCTTAATATGTCCTCAGAAGGTGCTGTCTGAGTGACTTGGAGTTGACAGGTAGCCATGGTGCCTCATTGTGAGCAGTTGATGACCCCTCAAAACTAAGGTCTCCCATTGGTGGGAGCTGACCCAATGAGTGCATGTCACTTAATCAAACTTGGGCATCAGCAACCAATAGTTTGATTCCACCTCAGCATCCATGGTGCTCATTGAGTGGCTGAGGGACTGATGGGCTGATGGAAACAAAGCCATCCTTTGGGAGGTGTTGATGACCCTCCCAACTGAGGTTTCTCATTGGAGGAAACTGGCTCATAATTAATGAGCCTTACAATTAACTGCCTTTTAATTAATTGGAGCCTCTATATCATTAACCGAAGTGACTTGATTCTGCCTGAACCCATAGCATAGGTTAGGACTCTTATGAGAAATAGGGGGGCATACATGGTAGTGTTTCCTCCATAACACTTCCAGGTCACACACCGCACCACACCCTGGTGTGGTGATAGAAGAAATAGAGTTGGCAGATGTCATCCTTGATATCACTGTTACCATGTCATCACAGGGTGCTCTCTCAGTGGCTTAGGGTTAGCAGGCGGCCATGGCGCCTCATTGTGAGGCACTGATGGCCTCTCAAACTAAGACCCCACTGGAGGGAACTGCATCAAGAGCTGCCTCCCACTTTATCACATCACTGTATCCACAGCTAGTGTGCTTGATTGCAGCCACCGCACCCAGAGTAGCTAGACTATTCATGGAAATATGGTGGCCTGGGAAAATATTAGTCCCCCATACACATCCACTTGCAATGACCGGGGTGTGCAAGGTGACTCAAGGATCACCTCCCACTTCATCATCACCTTCTGTTTTCACAGCTAGTGTGCTTATTTACCACCCCAAGTCATAAGGTTTGGCCATTAAAAGCAGTAGCGGTGGCCCTGGAAAAGCAGCGTTCCCATGAATTCTCTACCTTCACACAGTGCAATCCACACTGTGGAAAGAGTTTGGAGATTTCCAGAAGTCTTTCCTGACATTAGTATTTACCGGTGTAACCAAGAATCTCTTTAATTGAATGAAGGGACCTGGGGGACGGGGCGGGGGGGACGGTAGTGGGAGAGTCTTGATTCCTTCTTTGTGAGGTGTTGACTGGCCTCTGATACTACAGGTTCCTATTGGTAGAGGCTGTGCCAATAGCTGCCCTGCTGCTTAATAATAGTCTCTCTCTGCCAACCATGGTGGGGGTTTGTGTTAGATCTTAAGGTGAAAAGGTCTTTCCCCCATTACCACTCTCCTGAGTATACAAAAAGCTTAAGAGGGTTTTGATGAAGAGATTATTTAAAAGCTCATAGTCTTAAGACATTAAGTGATAAATGTCGCTGTGAAATAGGCTAGACAGTATTACACAAAATGAGAAAGGAATTTAAAGATCTTTCTATATGTAAATGTATGTAATATAGATCTATTTATATTTACATGCTATGTAAACATATACTGTGAAGATATCGCCAGTTAGAAAAGGTATGAGCCTTTTCCTGACCCCACTTGAATCTTTTGAAAATGATTTTAATTTGCCTTTCAGATATATATATATGAATTGGGCCATGGTTGCTATGGAGATCTCAAAGCTCATCCTAACTTCTCTGTGGTTATGTCTGAAATTATGTCTTTGGGGAGATTCAAATTATAAGCATGAGGACTGTGGGTGTCTGCCTCTCAAGTGCCACTTGTTATCAGCCACCATCATCTACTAAACCAGAAAGACTCATAGATTCCCAATCTTAATAGATGATTACATTTCATAGTAGATCTTTTATCCTGTCAACCATCCTGAATAACACACCAAATTAATTTGGGGGCATAAATGGATGTGCTTTTTAGGGGAGTTTGGCTCTATTTTCAGCTGTGAATTATGCATTAGTAAGAATTATTTGGACAGCATTCACCATCATTTCCGAAGTTAATGAAATTCCATTACACTTCAGTACATTTTCATTTCACCCAGTGGTAAATTAATTCTCCTTCACTCTTTCTGTTTCTCGCTCCTCTTTTGCATCCTTTACAGCGGTTCTCAAGTGGGAACACGGAAGGCCTTCGTAACTGGCATAAGTGAGACAAGGGCCCGGCAGGACAGAGGCTGCTGATTCCCTCCCTAGTGTGGGGGGGGGTGGGGGAGCTGACAATTCTAGCCAAGATGCTCAACTTGTCTTCACAGCTGTCACTGCTGTTTTCACTGCTCTAGAATCCAGGTTCAGGTTCAGGGGCCTTAGTTGGGCCACAACTTAGATGTCTGGCACATGTCTCATCTTGACACATAGCTCTCACTGGTGAGCTGCGGCCACTCGGTCACATGGCTCAATCGATCACGTGACCTGGGGACGCTCCTTGGGCAAATGAGAGGACCAACAGCATAGCCAAGTTCAGGTTTGCCCCCCTGAGAAACCAGCCAGGAACCCTCCTAGGTGCTGGGTATTTCCCTTCCTCGTCCCACCCCTCTTTCAGCCCTTGTCATGGCTCAAGCCAGATCCTGCTCCCCCCCCCCGGGACCCCTGCCCAATGAGCAAGTAAATCTCTCCTGTCTGGTGCTCTAGCAAGTGACCAAAGTGCTCCCTGGAAGCTACTTTAACTCCTCACTCACAGACAGTTCTGCATGTTTCTAGACTCTTCTTCTGGCTAATAGTGTAGTGAGCTAAAGAGAGTTCAGGCTCTGAACTCAGAACTACCAGAGTTAAAGTACCTTGGACTCCTGTGGGAACACTGCCAAGTTCTGTACCAACTTGAGTCCTAGTTTCCACAGCATGAAATGGAGGTAATATCTCTCTCCACAGACTCATTATGAGGAAGACAGGAGCTAATGTATGGGAAAGTATCGAGCACAGGGCTTGAAACTTGGTAAATGGCAGTTATTATGACTATTACTAGCTCATTCTAATGATGCTCACCGACTGCTTTCTGATTCCCCGTGCCTTTTCTGCTTGCTGTGGCGCACAGCCTCCTGCCCATCCCCCATGGGGCTTGGAGGAGGGGAATAGTAGGCACTAAAGAATTACAGGTCTAGTCTCACTTGCACTAACACCCAAGCATGCTCTTTGCTTCCTTCCCCACTCCCCACTCTCATAAATATGCCCAGACACCTTTATTTATATGGGCTACTTTAATGTTTTCTGTCCACAGAAAGTTTGGGAAGAGCCGTGCCCCTTTCTACTCCCTTGACTCACTCGACCCAGTGATGAGTCCCATTGGGCACTGTGCTGGGCCAAGAAATATTCCTTGAGGGCCTGCTCTGTTCCAGGTGCCAAACTACTTAAAGGTTTAATGATGGGCCCTGCTCTCATGGAACTTAGCCAACCAGAAGAGGAAGACATTAAATAAATATATAAATGAATTTATAAGTCAAAACTAAGAGAGGCAGGGCCTCCCTGGTGGTATAGGGGTTAAGTCTTAGTGCTACCACCAAAATGGCCTGAGTTTGATCCCTGGCCAGGGAGCTTCCCACAGGGCACAGCAGACCTCTCCTGCCTCGTCCGCTGCTCCCCTCAGCAGTGTATTTCAGTCAGTCCACCTGTTCTGCTCCCCACTCTGTCTCTGGTGAATCTGCTCACCCCCCTGTACCTCTGGCTGCACCCCAGTTATTGTATGCATAAACAAATCTTTTTTAAAAAATAGAAAAATGTCCCATACCTAAAAAAAAACCATACAACTTAGAGACTAAGTTTTACCCTAAAGCTTTGAAAAATGAAGCTTCAGTAAACCTCAGAGTTCCTCCTTTCAAACAGGCTCCTGTACCTGGTGGGAGATGCTGAGACTCATAGAATATTCTAGGTGGAAAGGGAGGTAGATGTTCAAGTCACCCCCAATATAATGCAGCACTTGAGGTGAAGAGGAAGAAGAACATTTTCAGAGTACTTGGTGACTTAATTACACAAGTAATGAGTGATACATTATAAACTTTCAGCCTCCAGGCAGATGTTTGTTTTAATTAAGGTACAGAATGGAACTTTGGAACCATTTCTAGAGGGAAAGGAAAATGGGAAAGGGCTCCAACAGCCTAAACAACAAAACATATATAAAACAAATCTGTTTCCATGAGTGAAAAAAGTCCTCAATCAATGTTCACCAGAACAACTAGAAATGAGATGGAATCTCTGGGCACTGGTCTCCTAACACACTAACCAGAATAAAATCAACTAGATGCAATCCCATCGATTATGCAATCATCAGTCACTTTTTGATCCAAAAAAATGGCCTCCCCCTGAGCAATTCAGGCATGTAACAAGCACAGACTCCAGCTTCCATATAGTAGTCATCACTTGACTCTCCAGCTAGATTTAATTGCTCTGTGTGACCGAGTGTATATTTATTGGGATTATTTGATGTTCGCCATTTCAATTAACTCCAGACAGGTCCCCTCCATGGGTAAAAGACAGAACATAAGTTTATTTACCTGCATTAACCAAACTGGCAGGTAGTCAGGCAAACACAACCATAGCAACATCTGACTAGTAAGCTGAGCAGAGCCTCCAAGACAGGAGGGTGATTTGAGTCAGGTGGAGATAAGAGGGTAACCTTGACCTTCATTTATAGTTGTCAGGGAAATGACAGAACTGGGGAGGTGCCCTACTCCTGCAGAAAGCAGAAGCCATTAATGAGAGGAAGTAATCAGTATTGATTGTGGAAAGCACAGTAAATCCTGTGGCTACATGCATCCCTTATCAGGAGATGTTCTCCAAGTGTCACTGATGGGAAGCACGGTTGCTGGGACTAACTTGGAGCACAGTAAATTTGTACAGAAAACTGAGGACTAAAAGGCAACATGATGCAGTCATCAGAAGGGAGTACTGGATTAATCTGGGCACCCGGAGCCCAGGAGCTGGTCCTACCTCCACCACTGTGAATAAGCAGGTCCTGATATGGGCAGTAGCTTCATAGTGTTAACCGAGGCAAGATCTCTCTCGTCGGTGCTGGGCTGCACTCAGTCCACCTGCAAAAGAAGTTATACAAGATGGTCATAAATCTCTCTCTCTCTCTCTCTCTCTCTCTCTCTCTCTCTCTCTCTCACACACACACACACACACACACACACACACACACGCACACACACTCTCACACGCTCACATGTGCACACAGAGAGACAATCTCTTTCACATACACAGACTTTCTTACACAAACTCTCACATAGACTTTTCTCAGTCTCTTAGGCACAGACTCTCAATTTCTCCATCTAACAGACTCTCAGGCACAGATTCTCAGACACACTGTGAGTCTCTCTCACACGTGTACACAGATTCACACACCCTCTCTGAGTCTGTAGTGCCAACAAGCGCAGGGCAGGTTCGCTATGGATTCGGGCAGATGGATAAAGGCGAGTCCCGGAGACCTCAGTGGATTTTTCAGGCTCTCTCCGGGAAGTGGGTACACAGGCGCCCCAGGCAGGGAGGGTGGCATGCAAGGAGGCAGGCACGGGCAGGGCAGGAGGCTGGGAGGCAGGCAGGCAACTGAGCCTCCCAGACCCCCACGAATCTCTACACGCTCTCTCTGGCCTCTTCTACAGTCACTCATCCTCGCATAGTCATCCTCCTGTAGCGCTCCCTAGATCTCTGGCCTCAGGTGTGCACACTTACACATGCGCGCACCCGTGCTTCAGGTGTCCACAATCAGGCACGCATGCCCCGTGCCCACGCTCCCAAGTGCCTTCTGCATCAATACAACCAAGGCCGCAGGTGATAGCCACAGAGGCCAGTAGCGTAAAAAGCCTGATTAATTCCATTTACCCTACAGAGTCTCTCACACACATCCTCACAGACTCTCCCAATCTGTCTCTTACACACTCTCTCGATCCTTCTCACACACTCAACCTCTCTTACAGGCTCTCAATCTCTCCCACACAGATGCTCCAAACTCAAAGTGACCAGTTTCTTAAAATTGAAAGGCGGCCTGGTCATTCTCTCAATTATGAAGGTTGGTTTTCCAGAGTATGTCATTTTAATGGAAAGCATGCTAAATACGCTCCCCTCTTTGGACCAGATTGCAGGCTACGATCATGAATTTAAGTCTTTCTCCAGAGTTCCTCATTTTACTCTAGAATGATTCACTCACCACATAACACGTGACCACTACTGTCTCTAGCTACCGCCCATGTCAGGACCTGCTTATACAACACTTCAGCCCCCAGCAAGAAAAGCTCCATTCAACACAAGAGACCAAATTATTGTACACATCTTCATCCTGGTTCCCTTAAAGATTTTTCATCTCAGCAGCAGCTTAGGAGAAATCTGAATATTCAGCTTCCGGGCCAGCACCTAAGTATTAGCTTTGTTTTTGTTTTAGCTGTCCTGAGAGGTATGCAGGGCTATCTCACTGTGCGTTTAATTTGCATTTCCCTAATGGCTAAGGAAGTGGAGCATCTTTTCATATGCTTATTTGCCAGCATTGTGCCTGGCAAGTAATAGGTGCTCCCTTTCAAGACTTCAGGTGGCTTCTGCACCCTTCTTCCCAAACAGGATTTGAATAAAAGCCATTGAGACAATACCTGACCTCCCTCCTCAGGATTTTAAGCAGCAGTTACATGATGGGGAAAAGGCCAGGGGCTAGGCTAGGCAGCTTCGGGAACTTCTGACACAGCTCACCAAATGACCAGAGACTTACACGCACACACGCGGATTCAAACACAGTTTTCTTTTTTACTTCAAAACTGGTTGCACAAAACAAATCAAAATACAACCCCTGGGGCCTCCCTCGTGGTGCAGTGGTTAAAGTCTCAGCACTAACAAGCTATCTCCAGCCACTGCAGCACGAGTTCGATCCCCGGCCAGGGAGATTCCCATATGACTCCGCAGACCTCTCCTGTCTCCCCACTGCTCCCCTCAGCAGTGTATTTCAGTCAAACTGCCTGTTCTGCTCCCCACTTTGCCTCTGCTGAATCCTCTAACTCGCCTACACCCCAGCTCTTGTATACATAAATAAATAAATCTTTAAAATAATAAAATACAACCCCAAGCAATCTGAAAGAATTGAGACTGCGGGGGGGGTGTATGAAGGGGTGGTGACAAAGAAGGGAGGGGGCCCAATTGACTGGTGGAGGACTATGGGTGTCTTGGTGGTGGGGGTGGTGAGATACTTCTGAAGAGGTGTGAATCTATGCCCCTAAATCCTGTAGTGTGGTAAACCAATTTTGCCTCCATAAAAAATACAACTAAAAATTTCTTTCAGAGTAAGCTGAAAGGTAGGCAGCTCTCCAGTAAAGCTACTGAAACAAGTGGCCTAAGGAGTAGCCGGATGTGCTTGCTGCTGGCTGCTTTACTGCAGTTATGAGTCACACAAAATGAGATGAGAACGTTTACTCCCTTTGGCATCCCCTTCACACTAACTTGAAGTCTCCAGAGTTCTCATTTCTTTGACTGTTTAACAACCAAAAAGATCTTGATTCTTGAAGCCGGGATACTTATTACAAAGCTTGCTTTCACTCACTATATATTTGTTGAGTATCTAAGACATCTCAACAGAGCTGAAACTGGGCAAGACAATATGGCGGGACTTAATGCTATAAGAGACATAATATCAACCCCTGAAGACAACTTGTGGCCACTTGCACCTCGGCTTTATTTCAGGAAAGGGCTGAAATTTCTGTTGACTGTCTAGACTTAGTGCCTGGCGTCTGGGTGGGAGATGGGCCTCTATATATTTTTTTAAGTAGGCATTTTCTCTTTTGATGACCTTCCCAAGGCAAGAGTTTCCTTAGCCCCCGACTCACTTCCTTTTTTCACAGCTTTCCCAGCTGTGCTCAACTATTTCCTGTTTGTGTTTTCTAAATGTCCTTGTTATTACTTACCTTTAAAAAGAATACATAAAGGCAGCATAAAATGTTACATAACCCGAGGAACCACAAAAACCTCAAAAGTGGGGAGGGCTGTGTTAAGAGCAAAATTAGTGCAGTACCTATTCCCTTCATATGACATAGATACACATCAAAAGGTAGATTGATAAGATTCTTGCTTAAGGAATCACTTCAACTAATTGACAAATTAATAGGAGAAATTGGGGGGCATATTTGACAACCAACACTGGAAGGAAATCCATCCCTTTTGGTGAATAATGCTGTGTATGCTTATTTATTACTTAAGGAAATTTTGTGTGAAAGGGAAGAAGATTTGAATAGCTTACATACAGTTAATTCTTAATTATCCATGTTAACATAGAGAAGCTGAAAAACAGATAACCTGAAATTCTTCCCCTTAATCAGTCACCTGTCTTCCTACAGCCTGTCTCCCCCTCTAAGCCAGTCCAGGAAACAATTCATTGTAAATGAGAGAAAAATGTTTTCCCCGAGGTAATCTCTCCCCCTACAGGCCACTGGCTGGTAGATCAGTTCCCGGAGGAGAAACATCACCAGAATGTCCCAAACTAATTTCCAGTGGAGTGTGCAGGTGGCACAGAGGAACCTTTCCCTAGAAATAGAGCTGCACACGTCCGGTAGCCGCAGGGAACACCTGTGGTGCTGACTGAGGTATTAGCTCTCGGGGAGTTTGGGGGTTCTGAGTAAACTGCTCTCAGACTCAGTTTACAACATTTTTACCTCACTGGGCCTTTGTCAGACGCTATATGAGATCACGAACGCAAAGCCCTGACACAAGGGACACTCTGGACAATGCCGCTATCATCGTCGTCGTTGCCATTGTCATCCTAATTATAAGGTTGTTCAATGTGCAAAAATCATTAGAAAAGTAAGTGGATCACCTGAACTAGCAGTTGTGAGTTGGTTGCAAGTGATTTATTACCCCAAGATAGTAAAATTTTTGATTTGTTCACGAGCCTTCTAGCAGATGCACCTTATATCACAATAACCTCTGCTAACAATTCCAATATTCTTTCCTGACAGCAGAGGAAAAGGTAAGAGTCCCCCTGTGAGGGCCTCCCTGGTGGCACAATGAGCGAGGTCTCGGCACTATGAAGCTGTCCGCAGCCGCTGCAGCACGAGTTCAATCCCAGCCAGGGAGATTCCCACACAGCGCAGCAGACCTCTCCTGCCTCGCCCGCTGCTCCCCTCAGCAGTGTATTTCTGTCCATCTGTCTGTTCTGCTCCCCACTCTGTCTCTGGTGAACCCTCTCATCGCCCCACACCTCTGGCCTGTACCCCAGCTTGTACGCATAAGTAAATAAATCTTTAAAAATAATAATAATAGTAAAGCTCCCCTCAGCTCCTCTAGGTTTCTGGCCTGACCACTCAGTCCAGGCCACCTAGTTGGTTCCCTTTAAATATGTAAATATCATAGATTACATCTCTTAATCTTGCTCCCAACCAGTGATTGTGCAAATATCAACCTCCTCACTTGCTGGGCCCACTACCTGTGTGAAAAGTTGATCTAAATGGAGCCAGTTCAAATTGGGGTCAGGGTGGCCCATGCAGACAAATGGCTTTACTGTCCCCTTTAACTGGTCTAACACCCCCCCCCCCCAGCTGAGCCTAACACCCAACATCCCAAGACAAGAAGCCAGCAAGAAAGAGAATATCCAGTTGAAAGGACTGGTAACAGTCAACTTTCACCTCCTTTTCTTTGTGAGTCACCGGACCTCTGGCCCTCGTGACTCTGTCACCTGACCATTACCTCACCCCCCACCAGGTCTTCCTCGATTCTGGCATCCTTTTTCTACTAGAAAGAAATAGACTCTGTCCCTCCCTTGGGACACGTTTGGGTTTTCTACCTGAATCTGTGTGCCCTGCACCACAGTTCTTTGATTCCAAATATGGCCTCTTGGGTGGCCTGCTAAAATTTTAGGTTAACACTATGACATAGGTTGCCCTGGAAATCCCCTGAGGATGGTGCTTTCCTGCTCAGACCTTCCAGAGTTCTGGGCTTCTGGCTGGGAGAGCAAGAGGAGAGCAGGAGAGATCACAGTGTACACATATTTGGAGGAGGTCAGAGGCCAGTCGTGTTGACTTAATAGTGCCCAGAGAAGCTTGTCTCCCAGATTCATTTTAATCAAAGGGAAAGAGATTGGCTGGCAGAAACACTGTAAAATTGAACATATGGGTGAAATTCTAAGCTATCTGGTCCAATGGGTGATTTCTGGTAATTTCCCCTAGGCGGCCACAGAAGACATGGCCCTTGCTTGGAAGCCATGTTCTTTTTTCTCACTAGGTGGCAGCAACACTTAGCTTTGCCAAATAAGAAAAGTGTCCTTTCTGTTAATTCTATGAACTCTCTCATCTATGTTTGATGGGGGGGAGGGGGGCGAACCTCCACACAGCATATTGCTATTTCTATTTTACTGAAAAAAACTGGCCAGGTTTAATTCCAATTACAAGAAATTACAAATAATGCTATAGAAAATGTAAAACTGTTACAGGGCAGCCCCGATATAAATGGGGTGCCTGTCTGGGTTCTCACCCATGCGCTTAAAAGGGACTTAAAAGACTCAACTGCAGACATACACAATAAAATTAATAAAAAGGATTTATTTACAAAAAGGGAAAGGAAAAAGATAAAGAATAAATTGGTGAGGGCCTCCCTGGTGGTGCAGCGGTTAAGCGCTGCGCTGTGGAGCTGTTGACAGCGGCGACGCGAATTCGACGCCCGGCCAGGGAGATTCCCACATGGCAGGCAGATCTCTCCTGCCTCGTCCGCTGCTCACCTCAGCAGTGTGTTTCTGACTATCTACCTGTGCTGCTCCCCATTCTGTCTCTGGTGAACCCACTCGCCGCCCCATGCCTCTAGCCTGTAGCCCAGCTTGTATGCATAAATAAATAATTTTTTTAAAAAAAGAATAAATTGGTGAATGCGTCCTACCAGTTCTGCTGAGCTGGAATCTTATGGCCCACTAAAAAAACTTGGCAATCCACAACCACAAGCAATAGCCCCCCTCCAAGTTCACAGGTCTGGTATTTAAATCCCCTAAAACCATTTCTTAACTCCACCCTTAGTCCTCAGCATCCTTCCTTCCATGATGCTGGCATTCTGGGA
>PVIJ01022054.1:0-17065 GCA_004024925.1 Scalopus aquaticus
ATATATATATATCAGGTTCCTGAGAGGATCTGTCACATTTCCATCAGCTGATCAATAAACAACTTTGTTTTTTTGTTGTTGAAAGATATCTTATTTAATATATATTGTTGCTTCATTAACATTGAACTCATAGTTAGCAGTATTATAATTTATGTCTGAATGACACTTATCCAATACCCATATTTTCTCTAAAAGCAGATCACAGCCTCCTTGCACGTGGCAATGTTAAACTGCACTTCAGCATCTTGTTTAGGGATTATTTTTAAAGCATGCATCACCAAAAAAATGCACAAAAAGATTAAAAGTGTGGTACTAATAAGGTTGTAGAAAAGAAATTATTCGTAGTATGAGTCTGAAACAAGAAGCCAAATGTCCATTTGTCCCACCTAATCAAATGACTCAATTTTTTTACTGCTTTCTGCACAGGAGCAGTAGTGAAAGTATTGAGAGTATTGGTTTTGCGTTGCAAATAAATTTGCGTGAGTAGATGAATTCGCAAATACAGAATCCATAAATAATGAGGTCTGAACTAGAACACATTTCAAAGTGTGGCTTTGAAATTTAAAGACCATCATTTATTTTTTTCTTAATCCTACAAACTGGGTTAATTTATGTTCCTGAGACTCCAGCCTCTTATTTGACTCTTCTGCCACTTCACTAGTTGTTGCCTGTCCCTGTTACCTGTACATCAATAAATCTACTTTGGCCTCAGCACTATATGACTCTGATGCACCTTCACAGCTCTCATTTGGGGGGCTCTACATTTCCATATCTAAGCTCCTCTTTTCAGTAGTCAGAATATGCTACCATTTTGAATATTTCCTTAATCACGTCATGACCTTTAACTATTACTCACTTTCTTTAGTTTTATTTTCAAATATTGGAATAAACCACTTATACCTGGTCACTTGACTTCATCTCCTTACTAACCCTTAATTATTTAAAATCCTGGCCAGTGGACCTAACACCCAATTAAGTTACATTACTCCCTAACACCAAAACCTCTTTTCAGCCAAATCTGAATCAAATGACTTAGGTTCAGATCTCATGTAAACATGAGTCCCATTCTCCCTGCCTCTCTGATACTTTTGACAACTCCATGCATTGTGCCTTCTTGATTGGTTATATTGCTCTTGACTTGTGTTGTTGCTTTTTCTCCCTCTCTGTACATCTCCTCATTGTCATCTTCCCCACTATCTGCAGGCATTCCTAAGACCAGGAATCTTTCTAAATAAGGTCAGATATGCAAGAGCAGCCAATCATGCCCAACTTCTGTGCTGCTGCTCCTAAAGACCAATGGAACTTGTTCTTGCCCAAAATATTGTAGAAGAGTGTTCCACCGCATAAGAGACACCCATCCATCATTTTCCCTTGAACAAAGGACATCATACTGGTAAATAAATTAGTTTAGTTTGCTCATTTGACTACACTCCATAATACCAAACACATTATATACCATGATTTAGTACATGTATACCCACACACACACACACACCCAAAAAAGCCATGAAAACATCTGAATTAAAGTTTACAGTATAATTATTCCACTTTTTAATGGATAAGTACTTTGAGAGTGCTTTTCTATTCACATGCTTTTTCTCCTTAATGAAATAATGCTGCTCAAAAAAGTTTTTTTTTCTGTCTCTAAACCATGCTTCCAAAATGTAGTTCCAGAACTTAGTTGAAACTGAAGCCTAAAAGTTGACGAAATGCAATATGAAAAATACTATAATGAATTTCAGGCATAGAGTTTTTACTAACATTAAGAAGGGAGAATTAATTTGAGAATATGTATTTTTAAAAGAATTAAAATGCAAACCTATTATCGCAACAAAATGCTAAGAAAAAGCCTTTGAAAAAATCAATGAATAATTGATTATATGACACAGTTTAAGGGATATTCAAGAAAATTTTAAATTGTTGATTTAGCTATTCATGAGCAGATATTTCTACTTTAAAATTAAAAACAATTAAGCAAATATAGTTCAATGACTCTACAATACTATTACAAATCCTATGATAAGCCCTAATAGAAGTTCATATGGATTTAATTTATTTAAAGCCACATAAACACTAAATTGCCCAATTTTTATACCAGAGATATTATAATGTTTTCTGAAAGCCATTTCCACTGCGCAAATAATACGTGCAATTCAAAGGCAAAATCAGAAAACCAAAGAGTTGGGAACCCATTTCTGCACTCTCATTCATGACTAGGTATTGAGATAGAAAAAGAAAGCCAAGACTCCAGCACTTTGGCAAGACAGCAAAAGAATGAAATTCCAGGTTCCCCTCCACATATTTATGACCACATTACATACAAACAAAAACAACATTCCCCGGAGGATGACCATTATATAAATAAAGAGGGATTAAGGGGCAGAGAAGATAGGAAAAATTTAAATTATCCTTGTGTTTGGAGCCTTATCTGAGAAGCTGCAACCCAAGAGAGGGACAGATGGCTAAGACTTGGAGCCCCTCTGTGATGGTGAGTGAAGGGCTCACACCCAACTCTGGGCTTCAGAACCCAAGACTTTACACAAAGCAGTGTGTGGCTTGAGGACAGTGGACAGTCTTGATGACTGCCAGACTGGACCTGTGTGAGGTGGTGACAATAGGCTTAAGCTTGTGGCTCCCAGATGCAAATAGCTGGAGTCTGAACCCCTGGGCTAGAATGGCTCACCTGTGCCAGTGTACAAAGAAGCTCTTTTGTACAGACTGCATTTGTATTATGCAAAACACCTCCCTCACCTCCACCTGGCAAAGCCAAGATAATAACTGTATGTACATCTATCATTAACCAGAGGTTAAAGCACCTGGGACCTGGTGACCAATGCCTTGGAGCAAGTTCCTCTACTTAAAAAGCAACTCTGTCCCTATTCTAAGCCTCCTCCCTATGCTACAGCTTTTGATGGAGAACAGAGAAGTCTGTAAGGTCGGCAGTCTTTGGTGGGAAGCGCATGCAAAGTGTGGAAAACATACACCCCTCATTCACTTTAACCAGAATCCAAACAGTCTGTCTATAGTGTGGATCATCCTGCTCCTGCCCAGGCCTCTGGGGGGAAGAAACTAGAAGGTACAGAACCCCCATACCAGAATTGAACTACACTTGAGAGGCTGACGCTAACCCAAATCATTCAGGACTCCTTTACTGAGCAATGGCCTAAGGGAGGCAGTCATGGTGGGTTCCCCCACAGCACATTAGAAGCTGGAACTCTCGATACTCCCCCACAGCAATCTCCTGGCGCCCTGCTGCCACAGCACCTATCTCCTATCTCCGCTAGCACTAGAAGCTCCAGTTATCCAAACAAGTGGTAAAGCAATAGATGCCCGAGGATTCCAGGCAAAACACCTAGGACTATATCCTCAACCTGAAATGTTTTATAAGATAAGTTCACCAAGACAAGCAAAGAAAGCAACTTACCTCAATCCATAAGTATTCAAAATGAAAACACAGTGAAAGATATTACAAATGAAGAAATAAAAAAAAAGAGGAGTCTAAACCCCACAGACCTGCATGCCTTGCCTAGTGAAGAGTTTAAAATAACAATTATAAATATGCTTGTTGAACCCTAACTGAGCTAAAAAATATAATAGAGGACCACAATAGCAAACAAACACAAGTAACTGATAAAACTGACAAGCTTAAATGCACATAGGTATAAAACAAATAGACCAACAAAGAGAAAAAAGAATGAAAACAGTAGAAAAGCTCTCTAAAACAATTTAAAGAGAGATAATATCTATATTGTGAGGTCACTGGAAGGAGACTAAAAAGAGAAAAGCATAGAAATTGCATTTAAAGCAATAATAGCCAAGAATCTCCCTCATCTAGGAAAGGAACCAGAAATCCTCATCCAAGAGGTCTAAAGGGCTCCAAAAAAGTAAATATATAAAAAACATACTCTGACATATTGAAATAAAATTTCTAAAAACTATGAATAGTAACAAGTAAGAACATGGAAAACATCTGAGAGAAAGGAGAGTTCCATAAAAGGGAACACCCATTCCTTTTTTTTTTTTAAAGGGAACGCCCATTATAGTACCCAGAGACTTTCAGGTGGAAACAGTTTAAGGAAAAGGGGAATGGCAAGGAATATTAAAATCACTCAAAGAAATGGATTTCCAACTCAGAATTCAGCAACCATGGCAAGAAAAATAAAAGCAAACTGAAACAATTGGGGTTACCTCAGATCAAAAAGGTTTTACACAAAAGAAAAATATTAGCACTTTAAAAAATATATGTTAAGGAATGGGAGCAGATATTCACACATCACAGCAGCAGCAAGGTATGCAAAGAATTCATCCAACTTAACAACAATAAAACAACAAATTCAATTAAAAAGTGGGCTGCAGATCTTAAGACAACTTCCTTGAGGATATTCACAAGGCCAACAGATAAATGAAAAAATGCTTATTGTCACTTTTAAAAAAGGACATGCAAGTCATCTTGGAAGGGCTATTCTGATTCCTTCAGTGTAACAAAATAAGCCTGAGAAAGATATTTTTTACATCACAATATTATAATTGGATCTAGAATTCAGCTACTGAGCTTTATAAAAAGTTGACATTTGTGGAGCCACTGTAAATAGGGGGCCACAAATGACACAGTAGAAAAACTGCATTACCTACCTTGTTTGAACTGTGCCAGACCTCGGAACTGGATCCAAGAACTCTGGACAGGACCCAAAGCTATAGTTTTAAGAAATTGTCAAGCAAACAACTGGCTGAGAAGTGTTTAGTACCAGGAAAACTGCTGATCATGGGCTTTTTGCCAGAGGATGAAATCAGTGACCAGTTATGTTTAGCCAAGAAGTGTTTACACTAACGCTTTCCTTTAACCGTTTACCTAAACTTTCTTCCCATAAAAACCTCCATCTTTCTTTTTTCCCCTTTGGAACACTATTTGGATTTTCTGTCTGAATCTGTGCCCTCCAATTACAATTTGCTGATCAAAAATAAATGTGCTTTTCCTTTTTAATTACTCCTGAATTTGCAGTTTGACAGTTTCTACGCAATGGCCATGTCTTTAATGAAATGTGTATTTATAGATACAAAACAAAACCTAATTCCGGTCAAGTTTGCTACCTATTTTCTGGTTAAATAAAGGATTTTCCATTCGTGTTCAAATTTCTATTTTTAAAAGTTTTCCTGTGATGCTTAATGTTCAGCCTGAGGCCCTGCTTGAATCATATGTCAATAAAAGTGAGTAGGCCCTGGATGGGGGCAAAGGGACTGTGTCAAGTTCTCAGCACATCAACTTCATTGCAAGAACTTTGGAACATCTATTTGATTTGGATAAAGGCACAACTGACCTTCTTTACTAAGTCCTCAGCAATTTTTCAGAACTTAACACATATTTCATATTGATGAAAATCTTTTTGACAGCAAGAAAGCACTCTTAATTGAATACTATTATTATCTTACAAAAAGCATGTCTTTTCTCTATCTCTTATACTGATAAGTACATGATTATATAGCAAGAGAGCACCTTTGCTTTAAATGCTTACGGTATGGCCACAGCTATTAATTCAGTAAATACTCATCAAACACTTGCACTGAAAGAGACAGCACTTACAGCCTTGGTCATGTGACGACTGAAAGATCTCAAGGGACCTACAGAGTAAGAACCAGGAGAACAGAATTGGATTCTCATTCTCATCCCAGCTCTACCACAAACCATGTGTGCTCCTTCCCCATTCTCTCTGGGCCTCCCGGGGGGCGCAGCGGTTGGGCGCTGCGCCGTGGAGCTGTCGGCAGCGACGAAGCGGGTTCGACGCCCAGCCTGGGAGAGTCCCACATGGTGCGGCAGACCTCTCCTGCCTCGCCCGCTGCTCCCGCCCCCACCCAATTCTCTCTCTAAGAGGTTTTTCAAGCTCACTTTTAGCACATAAATTCCAAAATATTGTATTACTAGCAAACAATTTATTAGAAATTGTCACTAGTAATATTATTCTACAATGTTTCCTGGAAACTGTAAAATGTCCAACGGTTAGTACTAGCCATGCATGTTCAGAAAACATTTTCTGAAAGTGGAAATATTAGTGTTCAGTATTTAGTTTTGAAAGAAATCTTAAATTATCCCATTATATTAATTTCTTTCTGTACTTTGGAGAACCAAAAACAAGAGAGACCACAAATACTATACTGTTTTATATATGTGGACTAGGAAATCCTAAATTTCATAATAATTAACTGGAATATATAATAAACCAAATCTGATCCCCTAAGAGATGCACACATTTTTTAAAGCAAAATTATTTTCTAATGTTGCCGACATTTTGCTCAGAAATTAATTTTATGGGAGCAAAAGGATGCTGACCTTCAAAACACAGGACAAAATACAAGAGTGATCCTCTCCAGAGAAATTAAAACATTCTCTTCTTTCATTATTCCCAATTTTCTAATAACAATATTAACAACAACAAAAGCAAAAAAAAGTAAACTTAATGACAAAATCTTTTTATCAGTTTGACTTTTTGCCATGAGCGTGTTATTAATCAGTAATCATTTTTATTCCATAACTATCATATCATTCTTTCATATTTTATATAAGACTCTGAAACAACCAAATATAAGGATTTTTGGCACACGAGCTAATATTATCAGAATTTACTTCACCTTATTCCTTGGATTGGGAAGATTCAGAATATTGCCTTAACGTAGGAGATGTGTAAGGCACAGGGAATTACGGCGTCATGGTGATGGATCATAGCATAATGGAAAGGCGAGATCTGGGTTTCAGTGTGGACTTCGCTGCTTTCTCTTTGGACAAGTAACCTAAGCTCTAAAAATAATCCTTATTTTTAAAAATGTGTTTAAAATATCCACATTCCTATTAAGACTCTTATAAAGCTGACATAAGAGAATGTTAAAGTCCAGGCACTGACTAGTCCAGGGAAGGAATTTAATAAATGAGCTCTCTTTGGTAAGCCCTTCTTACTCTTAATTCTCTTTTGCGGCTGGAGGACAGCTCTAATCGCCAAGGTATCTTGGTACCTCCATCTCCATCTTTTTCCAGCCTTAAATGGCACTCAATATATACTTGTTAACTGCAGGAATGTGCAAATTTAATAAATGAGTTCATACATGAAAACACTAAAACTAAAATTCATGTTTCTTCTACCCTTGGCCTTTTTGAGTTAAAAAAACAAACTATAAAAATTTCATAATAATAGGAAAAGCTATACTTTTATTAAGTAAATAACAAAAAGCAGTAATTAAAATTAGGACTTAATACAATTATTTCAAAGAAATTCAAGAGAAACTACCAATCACTTAACAATCTCGTATATCAAAAAATGGAAATTGAGAAACCAATAATGTGTAATATTTATGTTATAGTAAAATGTTAATACAAAGTTTCTGTGATTAAGTTCCTAATTAAAGCATAAACTATAGAATGTATTTGGAAGATTGACAGGGATGTTCCCTTTTAAAGGGCAGAATATGTTTTGATTAAATGAATCACTGAAAAGCATGTTTTAAAAAACATTCTCAAAAATTCATAAGTTCATCTGTTAGACAACAAATGCTAAGATACTGGCTAGTACAAACTTTTCTGTATCTCATTAAAATATCTTGAGAACAGTACATTCTGAAGTTGTCACTTAAAAAATTACATAACCTACTTTAGTTGAAGATGTAAAGAATCTTCCAGCAAAGTGGTTAAGAACTTGTTTAAACATTTGTTAAAATATCATTGAGACTAAAGCACCAAAATTGAGAAAAATCTCAATTCCACAAAATATCAACTCAGAAAATAAGTCCATGAATTAAACATTATCAACTAAAAATTTTCTATTTCTATGATGTGCGTTATTGAGTGGGAAATAACACTGTAATTGTAAGTTATTGCATAAACACCTCATTTTAAAAAATACTCTGCAAATAAAAATAAATAATATTTTGCAAAAGAAACAAATGAGTGCTTCCAAAATTCTTGAGCTAAATTCCAAGATGTAAATGACTCAGTACTTTTAAAAATAAATTCAAAAATCACAATAGAAATTAATTCATTCCAAGTCTCAAAGGATTTTATAAGCAACGAGTGGCAAATGTTGAAATTATTCTCATATTACAAAAATCGATAGCAAGAACTTTACAAGTATTTATAGCTATACGCTTTAATTCTATCCTCACAAATTTTCTATAATTATGAGAATCACATGGACAGTAACTAAACACATTTTCATTGACTTGTTCGAGTAATTATGAAATGCTGTATGAAAAGTTTTATTCACAACCCTTAATAAAATACCAAGATGAAGAAGATGGATACTCCCATCAAAAAAACTAAAAGACGAATGGGGAAACAGGATAGAATGTAATTAATATGAGGCAGAAAGTAATGAAGCAAACAGATCAAGGAGCGATTTAGATCAAGACACAATGGGTACTTAAAGTCACCAGGAAGAAATAAGACTGAACTGTACTTGTAAAATATGGGTTTAATTTTGGTCATATAGGTATAAAGAGAAAGACACTATGAGAGAAGCATAAACAAAGACTATGAGAAAGGAAAACGTGATGTATATGTGCAACTCAATCATCATACTCTTGGGGGGCTATGTTGGAGGAGAGGTGGGGAGGGCAGGAGAGAAGAGAGGTTTGCAAAGAGAACAGCAAAGATAAGAACAGGAAAGGCCTAAATACATCATTACTGAGGATCCTGACTCTAAAACACTGAGTTTGGGCTATATTTTGTAGATATTGGGGAATCCCCTGAAACTTTATTTTTAGGGAAAGGACAGACAAAACTATATTTCAGGAAATTTATCCTAATGATTCATAAGAACTAAATAAGAAGAAAAGCCAGACTCAGGAAAAACAGCAAATGTTAACTATGAAGTGACCAGGATATTACAGATCCTGACTTAGAGCAAAAACAAAGTTTTTCTTTTATAGGATTAAAGAAAATAAAACCATTAAGAGGAGTTCATGGATTTGATATAGGAAGCAAGGAAAACAGCAAATTGAAAGATAATGCACAGGAGAATGAATGAAGGTTCCATTAATAGAACTGGAAAACTCAGAGATCAGGAAGGGAAGAGTCAGTATTAGAGCAAAGAATTATTGAGCACCTCCAGAATATTCGAAGCACATTATTTGCATCATCTCATTTAACCTCATGATAGTTGGTCAAATCAAGGTAATAAAACTGAGTTAGTGAATGACAGCTGCAAGAAAGTTGTTTTGATTGTGCTGGTTAGAGGAAGAGGTGGAAGACTTAAGTGATATTTAGGAATACATTTGATGCTCCAGAAAAGGGCAGATCCAGGACAGATCTTGAGTGAGTCAATAAACAATAAAAACCATTGTTACAGACCATTTATGAGGAGACATAGCATTAAAAAGAGGAAAGAAAGAAGGTCAAATAAACTAAAAGGAAAATATTTTTAGGAGTATATATTCAAATGAACCATTACTTCTTGTAGACACTTGTTATCATATTTTAGAATTTTTCCCTCACAAAGCCAAGATAAAAGATGCTCTGACTGTGAAAAATATGAAAGATAAACCCTGAAATTACACATGCCAAAGAGTTTCAGAATTATTTTTATCTCATCAAATAAACTAGGAAATAAGTCTAGAGGAAAACTGACAACTAATTTTCCACTTCAAGATTTCATAATTAATAAAAAATCACATACATTATATTAATAAATTATATTAATTTTAAATATATTTTAAGAACTTATTTCTCAACCCAGGGTCATCACAGGTTGATTAAGTAAATAATTCAGTAATTATAAATCTTGTAAAACATGATAAATTAGAGCTCGGTCTTTCAGTTACTTAATAACCAATAGCATTATCTGTTACAGTAAAGCCATTTAGATTAGAAATTGAAATCTAAAGTAACAGGATGATAAAGTATTTTAGCAACATTGACTAAAACAAAGAAAATAAGGAAATGCATGTGAAATGGAAATGAAGAAGAGTTTAGGGCAGGAAAACTTTTCCTTCAATCCTCCTATCTTCTTTGGCAGGCCTAATAATTAAATTAACATAAAACAGATTAACAGAAGAAAAGCAAGTGCAAGTTCATATGTTTGGGGCCTCCATATGTGTCCCAAAGGAAAGTCACACATAATAAGGTTTCTATGCCACCTTGAACTAAGGAATGAGAGAGGGACCTGGGGCTTCAAAGGGGAGGAAGGTAAGTCACAGACAGAAAAGGAGAACAGATGTTTAGTAATTAGATGTTTGCTCTGCCATACAGGACAGTCACTGAAATGAAAGCTAGCTCTTTTAAGTGTTCTTTTTCTGGGCCAGGCCTCTTATTTAAATTCTTTAGGTAATTAAAGAAGAGGTAAAAGTTGTTCTTGAGCCTGCTGGGTCTTCATTTGCCTTCAGCTCAAAATAATAAACATGCCAAACTGGCACACTTTGGGGTTGTCTGTTCTGCAACCTTAAAGAGGAAGAATGTAAAGGTCTTGAAGTTCAAAAACAAGGAGTATCTGAATATATTCTAATAGATATATTCTATTACAATTATTACCAGCATAATTATCGAACATAATGGTGAACAATGCTAGCTAGTCGTTACAGAAAGTTAAATATTTAATAAAACCCTTATTATTTTTCCTGAGTTACTTATTTGTAAAATGCATATCCCTACCAAAACCTATTTGAATTTATTCTTTGCTCAACACTGCACAGAATGGCATTCTTTCCAAAGTTCTAAGGCATGATACCTTTTCAAACATAGAACATACAATCATATTTATCTAATCCAAAGTCACAACGTTTTATTTTCATTTAACGAGATGATTAATAGGAAAAAGACATGGTGTAAGCCAGGAGACCGAGAACATTTGGAGATGCTTAGTGTAATGAAATATAATGTTTGCACTGGCAGCCTTTCTTTCTTGGCTCTTTACCTACTCAAATCTTGCACAATCCCACAGATGACAGATTTTTAGGCTCAGGCTAAAGAGAAACGTACACAGAAACAAAGATCACTTTTGATCTTTAAATTATTGTTTTACAGAGTGTGTAAACAGATTTCATACTCTTAAGTATCAGGATAATGGTTAAGGCAAATTACTTTGTGTAGTATTGATAAAACGACACTTTTAATTGCTTCTTTCTTTATAATTAAGAGTGATTTTGAAAATTTCAGGACATGGCTAAAATAAAACAATTGCCTTACTATCTCTTCCAGCAGAATTCTCCACACGGACAACACACCACATCAAAGATGTGTGGCAATAAACAAAAACTTAACAGGAAGGAAATCAATCTAGAAATGAAATGGATACATTTCAAAACTGACGAAATAACAGATTGGTAACTGGGTTATAGAAAGGCTGAGGAAGAAATGCAAAATTAAAATTTATTAATTTTATACAAAAGAAGACACAAAGCATCCATGGTTTTTATAATGATTTTGATTGTTTTAAAAAATCAGTAATTCTCATCTTAGATAAGCCATCACAAAAATAAATGGTTATGGGAAAGAAAATGAAAATTATTCTAGCGATAATACAACTAGTAAACCTCAAATGAATTCGAATTTTTTTCAGTCTTTCTATATACGGATTTTAAAGTCCTAAAAGAGATGATTAGCGCTATAAGCAATGCAACTGAGAGTTTATGGTGTAACTAAGTATGATTTAAACCAGTATTGCTATGAACATATCTAAATCCTTCACTTGCAAAACAAATAAACACATGCTGGATTCTACCCCTCCAAAAGATAGAATAGATATATTTTTAATTAATAACTATCTACATTCTCAAAAAGAAAAAGAAAATCACTAGATGTAATCCAAGGGGAAGGAAAGAGTCATGAACCCAGCAATAAATTTCAAACAAGGAAGCACTGAGATGTTCTTCCCAATATAGTAATCTTAGCCAAAACACCTCACTTACATACAAGAATGATGGAAACAGTATCTTTAAACTGGGGCGGGAAAAGAATTTAAATTTAGAAATGTCTAGTTCAACTTTCATTCAAGAGAAAAGGGCTCAATAAAGGCATTTTTAACCATTTGAGAACTTAAAAAACAGACTACACATAAGACCATTTATAAATAAAACTATATTCCATGCAGAAGGAAAAAAAAATCTCAAAAAAGAAAAAAAATAGGAGGAGGCAGTAAAGTAACTGAATTAATAATATCTATAGTAATACTTACAGGTACCAATTACCAAACAAAAAAAAAGTTTTTAATAAGATGTTGGAACTAAAATTCAAACAGGTAAGTGGTAGTGAAGTACAACAAAAATACAGTATATTTAGTATATTCAAAATATTGACTTTTTTAGGGGAGGATATGAGGATATTAATGTTGATTAAACCTGGACTTAATTTAAAAAATACAAGATTAACTTTGTATTAAAAATGTAACCTTATTTTTAGGCAATTATTCTAGAGAAATGAAAACATACACAAAAATCTGTCTACAAATAATTATAGCTACTTTTTTTGGTAATATCTCAAATCACACAAAATTTGAATAAGAAGTGGGAAAAAAAAGCGTTCTCTTAGTCTACAAACTTTAGATTCCATTTATGTAACATCCTTTTAATAATATAAATGTTGAGGCAGAAATTACATTAATAATAGTCATAGATGGGATAAAATATGGTGTGAGAGTTTGAATGAACTCTTCATGGACAGTGTAGTTCTATATTTTGATTGCAGAGTTTATTATACAAATATATACATTTGATAGATTTCATAAAACTATACACACACAAATATGAATCATGTGAAAACTGGGGAAATCAACAGTCCATTTAATTAGACTTAATACCAATCAATATCAATGGGGGGAGGTGAGGTTGACAAATGTTCTAGTTACACAATGTGTTAGCATTAGAGGAACTGAGTGGTTGTTAAGAGAGAAAATTTTTGAAACTTCCATGAATCTAAAATTATTACAAGATAAAAAGATTTTTTTTAAATATAGTGGCAAAATTTACTCTAGGTCCTAAAACAGCATAAATTATAGCTCCAAAACAAATGAAGGGAAATGCAATGGTCCAAGAAATAGCAAAAGAGATTGAAAAAAAAAACCAAAAGAGCAAGCAAAAATAACATAACAGACATAATATTATGGTAGAAAGAAATTCAAACCCTAACTATTCCATGCATGAAAATGAGCCACACATTCACCCATTAAAAAAGAGATGGAGAATCACAGATAACAAGATTCAACTTATATTGTTTAAAACAGACCCACCTAGGGAATGCAAATTGATCCAACCACTATGGAAAGCTGTATGGCGTTTCCTCAAACTGCTAGAAATGGAACTTCCATATGACCCAGCAATACCACCACTGGGAATATACCCAAAAGACACAAAAACACTAATCCGAAAGGATACATGCACCCGCATGTTTATTGCAGCACTGTTTACAATAGCTAAGGTATGGAAACAACCCAAATGCCCAAAAATAGATGACTGGATCAAGAAGATGTGGTACATATACACAATGGAATACTATACAGCATTCAAAAAAGACAAACACATGCAATTCGCAGCAACATGGATGGACCTAGAGGGGATCATGATTAGTGAAATAAGCCAGAAAGAAAGAAAAAAATATTGAATGGTTTCACTTATAACAGGAATATAGGGGAGCCAAATAAGAAAGCAACATTCAGCAGGGAAGGAGGGGAGGGGGAGGGCTCAAGAGGGGGGAGGAGGGGAGCACGGAGGACTATGGTGATGGCTCCACGGGTGAGCAGGTGGTGGGTAACTTATGGGGAATATATAATAATGTAAAAGATACGAATAACAAAAATAAATATTATATATAAATATTATATTAAAAAAATAAAAAATAAAAATCATTGTCTTTAGAAAGCAATCATACAGAAATTAAATTACTCAGACTTAAATATGAAAAAAATAAAATAAAAAAAAATAAAACAGACCCACCTAAAATTGAATAGCACAGGAAAGTTGAATAGAATTCCAAAAGAAATATGAGACAAAACAACTGTTACCTTCTTATTTAAAAAAAAGAAGAAATTGGATGATTTCTCTTGCTGGATACAATGAATTTTCTATGCTAGAGTTTCTTTTTTGGTCTATCAAATACACTAGAGCTACACTAGAGACAGAATCATAGGAAAAAGAGTTGACTGTATGTTATAACAAACATCCATTTTCATTTTATATCTTTCTTTTTTCTTTCTAACATGTTTGTTTTATAATTTATTAGGCTAAATTTTATTGCGACCTAATACTAGCTGCAGAATAAACATTTTTGGAAAAACATAGGATAGCAATACATATGTGAAAAAATTAAAAATATATAATATATAATGTGTGCAATATTTTTAAATATTTAATAAAATGCAGGAATGAAAGTGGTATTAAACTAATTGTGCATATGGATTGGTTCTGAAGGTAAATGCAGAAAAATTAAAACACTTAACTTTTTAAGACAGAAACATAATCTTTTAAGCTTCTGTAATTTTATGTCTTGAATAATACAAGCAAAAGCCAGCAAGAAATAGAGGAAGAGACCAAGCAGGAAAGAAATTCTCCTTAAAGGAAGTAGCCTGGCTTCGTAGAAGGCAATACCATCTTCCGAGGAGTTAGGAGATCTGAGTTCCAGTTGGCTCCACAGTTAATTAATTATACCTTCTTACTAATACAGAGCTTTAATCATCTTCTATCCTAGATATTGTAGTTAATCTTAACTTTGAGTTTCAGAGTTCTTTGCACTGAATGCAATTGTTAAAATGAGTTTCTGCAATGTGTAAAAAATTAGAATATTAGGGAAATGTACCTGGGGCCTCATGTTTTGATCATTTTATGCAAACATTTTGCAACCCATTTCTATTGCTGGCATCAGAATATAATGTAGCTCTTTGATTTTAAATATGTATTCAAAGAATGTCTGAATTTATTTTTCATCATTCTTGTTGCTTACATTAATAGCTCCAATTTGATTATTCTGGGGAACTGTTACTTTTTGAGTCTAAGACTTTTATTAACAGTGAAAAATAATGACATTCCAGAATTATAGAGGTAAATACTAACCTTTGGGATTGAAAATGTTTCCGTTTTGGTGGCCTAATTTAAATGAAATTATAAAATCAAGCACACAGTCATTGTATGTCTGTATATCCTTTATGTCAAATGATTACTTGATTTTTTTCAAAAAGGAGACAAAACCTACTGAACATTTCCTCTACAATAGGCACCATGTTTATACTATTAAAAGGTAAAATTTAGATATTTTCTAATAATAAGTTTAGCAATAAACAGTAAATCTGTATTAAGTTCCCTGAGTCTAATCTTTCATAAAGAAGCTGATCACATTCCTCCCAACTTCACACCACCCATGTGCATCACCTACCCATCAACATTTGTTGTTCTATATAATACAGTAAGGACTCATAGTTGCAATAAATATTAAGCAGATAACAGTTCAGCAGTTTGCACTAGGAAGCTTTGTGCTTTAAGAACGACTCTGTGAGCTCTGAGGTAAGTATATGAAAATAACTGTTTGGCATTCACATGAATTTAGTGATTCTAAAGTGACCAAAATGTTCAACTCTTTGGTGATAAGCTAAAGCATTTTCAATGGTTACTGTGTCACCTTCATGTCCTGAAGCTATCGTGACCCTAACTGCCAGAGACAAACCCTGTCTATAGGTGATTCTCAACCTGACCGGCAGCATGCCACATCGACTGCACTGATTTGGAGCAAGACTGAGCAGAGGTTTTTTATATTATCACATGATTCTACCAAAGAATGAGAACCACTGACCAAGTTGTAATAAAAAAAAATCTAAGAACTATCCAAAAATGTGGCAGGAAGTACTTCCTGACATTAAGGGGAATGCTGCTATAAAGTCTTCTCTTCTCACTCAGGTCACTGGTCCTCAAGCTTTGGTTCCTGTGTTCATCAGTGCTGTAAACCTGTATATCACTTTTAAATCCCACTCCATACTATTGCTGCTCACAAGACTCCAGGTATTTTTAACCTTATAAACAGTTAGAATAATGAGACTATTGGGTTCAATAAATTGCTTTGTTTGGAGGCAGTGTTAGACAAAGTAAGAAACTAAAAAATAAATCCGTCGATGATGTGTCCTTTAAGACTACTTAAATTTTGTGGAACATGTGGGTCATTTTCATTTGAGCAAATGATAAATGAACCTCTATGCCTTCTGAATGTCTCTCTACTTAGCACACTTTGCCGGTGTCGGTCCCACTTGGTGCGCTTACTCATGCTATATGTTCCTGGGATCTCACATTTATATTTCTCTTGACCAATCTAACTTGTCACACATTTGAAGTCAGAAATCTGGTTGATAATTTCATCACACTATTTTCACTTTCCAGAGATTTACTGGAATAGATATTTATGACTTCGTAGTATGCCATGGAAACTCATAAAAACATCAACTTTCTTAGATCTATGGAATCTAATTATGTAACTGTCTATAAAGAGCATTTATCAAATAGTCAGTACCTAGAATATGCAGGAAGTCCTTGCTGTCAGTTATTAAAGGAATAGGGTACAAAAAAACTGAGAATTACCTTTAATAAGCCCACATATACACCAATAACAAAATAATGATGAGAGAGTATAAATCGTTTTCTACTTGGAAGCTATTTTGTTAAGCTCTTTACACATATAATTTCACGCAATTTTCATGTTTTGGGTTGAAGTGTTTCCCCTCCCAAAATTCATATGTCAAAACCCTTAACCCCTAATACATAAAAATGTGACCTTATTTGAAAATTGCACAGGTAATGTAAGAGGAGGCATTAGAGGGAGAATCTAATCTAATATGTGAAGCTTGCAGTTCTGCAATTACAAAGAAGAGAAGCACTTTAGGGCCTCCCTGGTGGCGCAGCGGTTAAGCGCTGCGCTGTGGAGCTGTCGGCAGCGGCGACGCGAGTTCGACGCCCGGCCGGGGAGAATCCCACATGGTGCGGCAGACCTCTCCTGCCTCGCCCGCTGCTCCCCTCAGCAGTGTATTTCTGATCTGCCTGTTCTGCTCCCCGCTCTGTCTCTGGTGAACCCTCTCGCCGCCCCACACCTCTGGCCTGTACCCCAGCTTGTATGTATAAATAAAAA
>PVIJ01022055.1:0-17062 GCA_004024925.1 Scalopus aquaticus
GGGGGGGGGAAGAGGGAGGCGGAGGGAGGGAAGGAAAAAGCCACAAAATGGAATAGAAAAGAACACAAGGGACCATGGAGATGGATCACTAGTGAATAGGTGGTGGGCTACCCAAGGGGAATACAAAATGTAAAAGACATAAATAAAAATAAAAAAATATATATAAAAAAAAGAAAAAAAATAAAATCACAAGAAAAATGAATTTTAGGTCAAATAAAATGTTTTGATATATGTATACTATTAATATATACATATATATAGCAATGTATATATATTAACTCCTTTAATAGAGATAGTGACACATGAAGGCAAAAGTGCCCAGGGCTCATGCTAAATTTAATGCCACCCAGTTTCACTCATTTTAATAGGTTTAGCTGAGCTCCCTGATATTTGTCAGAAACTATGCTAGATTTTTTTTTAATTTTAAAATATTTACAATTTATATCCTTTACATTATTATGTGTCCCCCATAGGTTTCCTCCCACCAATTCAACGGTGAACCATCACCATAGCTCTTTTCTCCCCTATTTTGGTCTCTCTTCCTCCCCCTTCCCTGTAGAATGTCTCTTATTTGTGGTTGCCTGCTAGTTTTTGCTTTTGTTTTTGTTTTCTGTTTTATTTTCTCCTTCTTATTTCTCCCTTGGCTTTTCTATTCCTCCGATAAGTGACAATGCTAGATCTGATGCATGTGTGGAGTGGGAGGAAATTGATGGGAAGAGTTAGACTGGACAAAATGAATTTTCATTTTTGTCCTCACAGAATTCATGAACTCCTTTCTAATGAGTAGAGGGAGTATGTGAACTGATCATTACAATACAGTGTGGTAGATGATATTGCAGATACAGATAAGTTGCAAGGGAAGCTCAGAGGATACAGTGACCAGCTCTCCTGGTGGGAGTGGTGGAAGGATTCATATAGTAGGCGGTAGTTACACAGAGCTTTAAACAATAAGATGATTAATAAAGAGATAGGAAGGGAGGGTATATTATTAACATGGATGGCATGCACAAAAGCCTGGGGGTGATATGTATGGGCATTTTACAAAGTTTCAGATAGTTCTTTATGATTTCACAGAGTATATGAAGAAAAGGTATGCAGGGTTCAAAACAGGAAAAAGTGTGGGTGCCATTCTTGTCTAGCCAATGAGATTATGATTGTATTTTACTCTGCAAGAGGGGGTTTACTACTCTTAATCTTGGCATTAAGTACTTTTACCATCTGACCCCCACTTACATACCATCTCCCAAGATGCTCTAGTAGGAGACTCTAATGTCAACCATCCATTTTGATTTTACTTTCCTATTTTTGCTCTTTTGCATTTGTTTCCCTTTATCTTGAAAGCACTCCATTCTCTCAAAAGGACCATGTAGGGTAAGTGAAGATTGCTTAGGCTTTTATGCCATTGTCCTCTGCGGCTATCACCTGAGGCCTTGAATGCAGAAGGCGCTTGGGAGCATGGGCTCGGGGCATGCATGCCTGATGAAGGACATGGTGTGGGTGTGCGTAAGTGGGCACACCTGAGCCTAGGAGGGCAGGCAGCTAAGGGCAGCATCACAGAGGGAAGGGGGTGGTGGAGCAAGGTCTATGAGAGGAAGAGACCACAAAACGATGACAGAGAGAGCCCAGAGAGCATAAAGATTTACTGGGGGCTGGGAGGCCTGCAGGACCTGAGGGCTTTAGGACTCTCCTTTCCCATCTGCCCAGATCCATAGAGAACCTTCCCTGTGTCTTGTTGGCACAACAGACCATCTCGACAACATCAACTTCCTCCTGAAGCCGCCTCAGTCCCAGGCAGCATATTCACAAGGTCAGAGCAATTCAAATTGAGAAGGCCCTTTAGGATTATCTAGTCTTTAACCTTCATTTTATTGTTAACTGAGGTTTAGAGGGATGGAGAAAATTGTGCCCATTTCCAGTTCGTAAGAAATGGAAGCAAAATGGTACCAAATTCATAGGACTTTGGTAGGAAACAGTATCTGTTACAATTGTCTTCACAATTCATTTGGCGATTAATCAATCATGTATTGTCTTGACATAGTTGGTGTTGATTCAGCTATTTAAATTTTACCATTTGATTTGTTTATACCTTGTTGAATTTTCTCAACCAAATGCTACTGCCCTGTGGGCTAGAACTGCCTCTTGGAGTGATTTCCCACAGGACCGAAAGCACTGATGCGAGTCAACCTATCAGGAAGTCTTTACATATTTAATAATCTGATTGAGTAGCCTCATCATCATGAAATCTTGTGTCTACATTATAGAGATTATAAAACCTATGGCAAAATAGAAAACAGCACCTGCCTTCGGCTTCCAAGCAGCAGGGCCTGTGACATAGATCCATGTCCTTGTTTTATTGAGTGTACACTTCAGAAGAAGAAACCTGTGAGAGTGAGGATAGAGAAGGGGAAAGATCCAGGTCTCGTCTTGGACACTTGATCTTTTGGGGGGGAGGGTGGGCTTCTGGTGTCTAAATCCCTGCAAAGTCAGCCTGACTTGAGCAAGGGGACCTGCCTGTCCAGCTGTCTTGCTGAAAGCAAGTCATTGCCTGTGCGCTGCCCAAGGGTGAGGCGGGGGACCTGGGGGTGAGTGTAACTCCTTGGAGGGGTGCTCTTTTATGCTAAGAATTCTCTCTCAAGAGGGGGCAGCTTTGAATCATTAGTTAACAACAAATCACTTCAGTTTGGGGTGAGGGTATTGACTCAGTCAAGGGAAACTCAGCAGAGCACCAATAACATTGATTGCCACTTTCATCTGGGGAACCAAAAAGACCCAATCAAAAAAATAAAAAGGCCACATGGTAGAACCAAAGTGCTGATCTTCTCCATTAAAGCCTGGCCTTTTCTGTTCAGTGATAAATTTTCCCAAGCTATTCCCAGAAAGCCTTACCTAGCCTAATATCCATATTGACCCCCATTCTAATAAAAACATATTTAATGTACAAACAAATTATTCAGCTCTTCCAATGGCCTGGTTTACTCTCTCAGAGGAATGCAGTTACTGCTGAGAAAAAAAGTTCACAGATCATCAGATGTGAGATCATTTCCAAGGTTTGAAGAACCAATATTCAAGGTTCCTTTTTGCCTCTGGAGAGTCACAGTGACTGAGCAAAGTGCCAAGTCACAAAAGTAATCCCCCCAATGCCAAATAATTTGCCTTACAGATAACATTAGAGGTAGGAAGAAAGGGGCCTGTATAAATGAATATTTTCCTCAAAGATCTCATCTGACACACGAATGTCTATGGGGTGCAGAGACACAGTTCTGGAATTAAAATAAAGTTGGTCCAGTATAGTGGGGTCAGGCTGTATTTGACAGGCCCTAAAGACACTCTCCCGCTGGGCTTTGAGAGTAATTTTACTGACTCTAATCTTAATTTGAGTTCAGCAATTAGGATTCCATCAACTCTCTGCTACTTCAAATGGCCTCTGTTCTTGTCTCACCATTCTCACAAAAGGAAGTCCCATTTTTTCACGCCTTGGATACCTCAGTTTATGCCAGTCAATCTGTATTGTCTCTCATGGGAAGCCTGGCTTTGCATCTGAATCCAGACTTAGTAACCAAAGGAGGCTTTGTGCTTCCCAAAGCATCGCCTAGTGAAGCCAGGAAGCAAGGAAAACTTGCCTGGACCCCTTTCTTGGTTTCTTTCACTGTAGTCGTCTGTGTATTGCTCTGGGATGATTTTTTATCTTTTTTACTTGGTAGACCTCTCACAGTGTTTGATATAGAATTATTCAGCATTCCACTGAAGAGATACAGCTGGTGGTTCTTACAGATTTACTTGTGCACCTTGAAGCTTAGCTGGGTTCCCAGCCCCTGTGCTGTTTCTGTTACTAGGCCCCAATCAGACCAGATGCCTGCATTCCCAATGGCTTTGCACAGGATGTTATGAATATAAATTTGAAGAAAATAATTAGCAATAATAATTTGTAAGAAAACTGAGGTCAGAACTTCCATAATGTCTACTTTTCTCTTGAATTTATACCTAATTACATTATATTTAAAATATGACAAACTCTTAATGCACTTGGCATAGAAAGAAAAACCAATTAGCAAACGGGCACTCAAAAATGTTTTTCTGAAAAACCATTTTATCATGCAACCTCTGTAATTACAACTTTTAACCCTCAGATTGTGTTGGAACTCGTAACAGGAGAAGTTAAATAAGCAGTCAGAATGCATCCCCAACCTCCAAACCTTCCTAGCTTTCACTTTGCATTTTTTTTAAATTAAAAAAAATAATTAAGAATCATTTAATGAGGGTGGATTTTTTCCATTGCCTATTAACAACTACTAATAAATGAGTTTTAACTAGAAGGTCATGGAAGTGAGGAGAGTCTCAGGTGACTTTTCCAACCAGGGAATTGGGGGAGAAGAGCAGCAACATAAATGGGAGTTTGAGAAAGAAAACTGTTTTGGTAAGAAGGAAATGCTGGTTTTGTCCATGGTATATTAGAAGTGACTTGGGATAGTCACGTGGAGATTTCATTGGGACTGTGCGAAGTTGATGAGACATGAGACATAAGTCATGATGAAAAATTTGGGAGTCGTTCTCATCATTGGCACCTGTGGATATCTCCTAAATGACACAGATTTATTGTACCTGTTCACCTGTATGTGAGAGAAAGAATGTGCCAGGTGTCCTAGGGATGCGTGGGAGATGCCAGCAAGGGTGCGGGTGTGTGAACTATCACACAGCCTCCCCCTCTCTGCATCCTTGAGGGCACGGGGACCGCCTCACTCTATATGCTAATGCTTTTAATGGGTTTGTCCTGATGAGAATTCAGGAGCTAGAAATTGGCCAATTTTCATTCCCATTTAGCTGATAAGGGGTGGTCAGTAAGACAGTTTAAACCCCAGGAGATTACGGGTTTTGGCTTCACTGCCCACATGACTAAAGAAAAACCACAATTTTTGAAAATGTCTTCTCCCAGAGAGTAGAGAAAGGGAATGAGGAAACTGCTAATCTGGTCCTAATTCTGAACCACCAGGGGAAATTGGTTGATGAAGTGCAAGTGATTGAAACCAGAGGTGAGAAGTGCCCAAGCAGTGCCATCCTAACGAGATAACTAAGAGTGAAGAGACTGGGCCTCATGGTCTGTGTTCCTGGAGTCAGGAGGACTGGCATTTATTGATTTATTTTATTTAAAAAAATTATTTATATGTATTTTTACGTTGTTGTTCATCTTTTTTTTTAAAGATTTATTTATTTATGCATACAAGCTGGGGTACAGGCCAGAGGCGTGGGGCTGCGAGAGGGTTCACCAGAGACAGAGTGGGAAGCAGAACAGGCACGGCGACGGAAATACACTGCTGAGGGGAGCAGCGAGTGAGGCAGGAGAGGTCTGCAGAGCCATGTGGGAGTCTCCCCTGCTGGGCGTCGAACTTGCTTCCCCGCTGCCGACAGCTCCACAGTGCAGCGTCTAACCACTGCGCCTCCGGGGAGGCCCCATCATTGTTCAATTTTGTGCAATTTTTGATTTCTCCTCTCAGGTGTAGTCCCCCAAAATTTCCCCCACCAAGTCACCTGTGAACCGTTACCATAGTCTCTTGTGCTCTTTCCTCCTCTGTTTTGGTCCCTCTCCCTCCCTCTCCCCTGCTGAATGTCTCCAATTTATAGTGTGCTGCCAGTTTTGTCTTTTTTTTTCCTTATTTCTTTTTTGGTTCCCTATGTTCTTCCTATAAGTGAAACCATCCAATATTTTTCACTTTCCTTCTGACTTATTTCACTGAACATAATCTCTTCTAGGTCCATCCATGTTGCTGCAAATGGCATGAGTTTATCTTTTTTTTTTTTTAAGATTTATTTTATTTATACATACAAGCTAGGGTACAGGCCAGAGGTGTGGGGTGGCGAAAGGCTTCACCAGAGACAGAGTGGGGAGCAGAACAGGCAGATCAGAAATACACTGCTGAGGAGAGCAGCGGGCGAGGCAGGAGAGGTCTACTGCACCATGTGGGATTCTCCCCGGCTGGGCGTGGAACTCGCATCACCACTGCTGACAGCTCCACAGCGCAGCGCCCAACTGCTGCGCCACCAGGGAGGCCCGAGTTTATCTTTTTTAATTGCTGAATAGCATTCCATTGTGGATATATACCATATCTTCTTGATTCAGATTGGTGCTTTTTAAGGGAGAGAACAGACAAATTCCACAGCAAAAATTTGAAAGGAAAGGGATTTGAAGAGAATTTGAAAATAATCAAGAATAGGATTCTAACTCTGTAGTTTCTTTCCTTCCTCCCAGCTTTACTGAGGCATAATCGACAAATAAAATTATAAGATATTTAAAGCACACACATGATGACTTGATATACGTAGACATCGTTGAAAGGATTCTCCCCACTGAATTAATTAACACATCCATCACCTCACATCTTTTTTTGTGGGAACATTTAAGTTTTACTCTGGGCAAATTTCAATTCTACAATACAATATTATCAGCTGTAATATGCATGTTAGATATCAGACCTTACTCATATGATAACTGAAAATTTGAATTCTTTTACTAGCTTCTCCTTATTTCCCCCAACCTCAGCCCCTGACAACAATTTTTCTGCTCTCTGTTTATAATAGTTTTGACTTTTTTTGTTAGAATTTTTTTTGACTCCATATATAAATGTTGATGGGTGGTATTTGTCTTTCTCTTTCTGACTTATTTCACTTAGCACAGTGCCCTTTAGACTCATCTACACCTTTGCAAATAACAGCATTTCTTTTTATCATGCTTGAATAATATTCCTTTGTATATACATACCACATTTTCTTTATCCATTCATCCCTGCTGAACTAAGATTGTTTCTATTCCTTTGTTCCTGTGACTAAAATCTGAAGAGTTTCAGATTATCTTTAGAGACTAAAAAGGGATGTTTTATTGATGAAACTAAGGATAAATCAGAGAATAGAAAATTTCTGACAAATTTAGATTTTGAAAGGACTTGTATTTTTTAGTAAAAAATTTTTTAGTAAAAGAGGAATAATTTATCTAAATAAATAAGCTTTGGTTTTCAGGATACTGAGATGTGTTTAGTTAGACTGAACCAATCTTCCAAATGCCTTATTCTACTTTTGTTACTTCCCAGAGTGAGACTGAGACTTAGAGCCACTGATGATTGGCTAGTTAGTCAGCTTCTTAGTGGCACAACCATGACTGCCATCAAATGTTTCTGATTTTCAGCTCTTACCATGTTGGTGATTTCTAAACACTGATCTGAGGATTCTGAGGGATACCACCACTTTTTGGAGTGAAAGGGGACCCTGAATGAACAATGTTGCTTTAGCACCCCACTCTTCACTATCCCAAATCCCAGTTTCAACCAAGGAGTCTACCTTATGTTTTTTAAGTACGGTTGATAACATATGACTTCAATTTAAAGAGATTTCTGCTAAAATGTTTGAAAAATTAAACTATCTTGTGCCATTTCATTGGTTATAATTCCAAACATAAGAATATTGGACCATATTGTGTGTGAGTAAGCAAAAAATGAGTAAGATGGAGGCTCAAATATATACATCAATAATATTTTAAGAAAAGCTAGGGCATATAAGCATAAGGAGGGAGGGATCGCAGACCTATAAGAACCCCCAGAAGCCTAGAGTTAGGAATTGATTGGTCTTTCTTAAAATGACAATGAAAATGCAATTTTTTAAATTATATTTGGAAGATAATGATCAAGGATCACAGTTTGGCTAAATTTTCTTTTGTTATTAGTCAGTTCTGATAATAAACTGTAGTTTATTCTTTCTAAGTCACTTCTATCTATACAAATACCTAATTTAGTCTTAAACATACTTTAAAGATATTTCACCATTATTTACCCTAAACCTAGTGCATTATAGTTTGGTGGTCCTTTCACCAAATTCTTTTGAAAAATAAGATTCAGTTTCCAATATTCAGTCATGAACTATTAGGCTAGAGAATTTATAAAGTTTGGCACATTCTTAACCTTTTTCTCCCTCTGCTCTCCCCAGTCCTTAATTTTTCAAAGTCTATGGTGGCGTCTAGGATTTGGAGTGCTGCTCCATGTTAATGGTGAGCCTTAACCCAGGTGATTTTTCTTTGCTTCTGGCTGCAGAGAATTCTCCAGGGTGTGCTGTGACCTGCCAGCCACTTGCTTTCTGCTAAATCTGCTTGTGCAGAGGTTGACGGTGTCAAGTCCTGGTGTTACCTGGTTGCTTTCAAAACTTCTTGCTCAGCACCTCTTAGACTTGCTCATGTTTATTTTGAAAATAATTTGGGTTCAGGCCTCCCTGGTGGTGCAACGGGTTAAAAGCAGTGCTGTGGAGCTGTCAGCAGCTGCGGCGTGAGTTCGATGCCCGGCCTGGGAGATTCCCACATGGCGCAGCAGACCTCTCCTGCCTTGCCTGCTGCTCCCCTCAGCAGGGTATTTCGGTCGATCTGCCTGTTCTGCTTCCCACTCTGTCTATGGTGAACCCTCTCACCCCTCCCCCCCTACACCTCTGGCGTGCACCCCAGCTTGTATAGAAAAATAAATAAACCTTTTTTAAAAATATAATTTGGGTTCAACCAAAAAAAAAAAATGTCTGCAGAATCTTCATGGGGATGATGGTTAGATTCCTGCTTAGGAAGAAAAAGGTACTTGGAAACTGCTACAGGGCATTGGGGCCAGGTCGTTCCATTTTGTTTTTTTCCAGATTGTCATTCTGTCTTTTGCATTGAACGGGGGCCTAATGTACTCAGAGGTTTGCTTGCGTTTAATGAAGGCTGAAGCATTGACGTTGTACCCTGTGCTTTTCCAGCTTTTGTGGGCTTCACTCCCCTGCCTCAGACTTTGTCCATGTCTCATTAATTTGACTCCCAGTTTTCTCCCCTGAAATGTTTAATTCATGTAGCTTCTGACCCTAAACTATATCTGCAGCCTCATCACCCTATGCTTCAGCCATACTGAATTAATATCTGACCACTGAACTTGCTAGACCTTGACACAGTTGTGCATGCCTGAGTGCTTTCCCCTCTCTCTAATGCCCTGTGCCCTGCTTCACTGGGCAGTTCCTGTGACTGCTGCGGAGCCTGTTTGCGGTCTCCCCTTCTGTGAGAATTGGAACTTTGCTGAGCTTCTGTTCGCTTTTCGGTCTGTCCTAATATTTGACACATTTCTTCATTCATTGCTTCAATATATTTATTAATCACCTACTCTGTGTCAACTATTCCAAGCATTGGGGACAGAGTGGCAAATAAGGCAGATACCATCTAATAGTGATAGTTTTTGCAGGGACGAAGATTCTAAGTCTCGACATTTTAGTTAATGCAAAGTACATCATATATGGGAACATACAGCAGAGCAGTAATGGAATTGAGAGAGCTTCACTTAGGATCATATGTTTAATCTGAGAGTCTGAACCCTGGATAGAAGAAGGAATAGTGTATGGACCAGTGTATCGCTATACATTGCACCTGGAAATCATCAGATAAAAGTTCATAGACCCTATAAATGACTACATGTTCTGTACAGTGACGGTGGCCTCATTAGAATTTAATTTCTGCCAATTTCTGTCAACTCATCTGAAGAGTTTATGGACTCTACTATAGTGAGATAAAATATGGGTGTCTGTATAATGTGTATTCAAAAAGAATTTAATGAATATACACATATGATCATGGACATCTTTTTGAATCTCCTCAAAAATAAAGCTTTTTGTCCATTCAAGCTGTTGTAAGAACCTCCAGCCATGGAACATGTGAGTTTATACGGGACACTGGTCCTCATTTCAAGAATGACAGACTCACTGTATCCTGGTTTTGAGAGAGATCTGCTTGCCGGAATGTCTCAGGTTGCAGTCCTCTCTTGAACATGTCCTTTAATTAAAGAGAGATGGGTCACTCAGGTCTCTCCCCCTCCTCCTCCCTGAGCATCCAATAGCTGGTTCATGTATAGAAGTGGAGGTCCTTGACCCCCTGAGTTTCAGGATAAGTCTGAAAGGGCTGCGCAAGAGGCAGAGCTCCTTGTAAAGCTGGTCAAAGCCTTTCAAGCTCTGACAGCTGGTCCAGTGCCTGGATTCTACCTCTGCTGGGTCCTGCTTCCTTCTCTTCTGCCAGAGGTGATATTCCCATAGCATTCCCTAAAAAAAAAAAAAAAAAAAAAAAAAAAAAAAAAAAAAAAAAAAAAAAAAAAAAAAAAAAAAAAAAAAAAAAAAAAAAAAAATTTGCACACGGAGATATTCTCTGTCTCAGAATCTGCTTTCCAGAGAAACTGATTTGCCATAAGTTTCAATGGAGCCCAGTAAATAGCACCCTTCTGCCCTGCATGAGTTCTGAGCATACCCTAAAATAAAGCAAAAGAGTAAAAGAGATGCAAAGACAGAATACCACACTGATATGATGGATAATGCTAATATTGAAAACTGTGGCATTTAACTATGGACTTCCCTGCCTTAATTTGAACAATAGATTTAGAACCATTTATCCCCCTAACAGCACTAGACTGGGCTAGACTGATTCTCCCAGAGACGAAACTGTTACAGGGTGGCCCTGATATAAATGGGGTACCTGTCTGTGGGTTCTCAGGGACTTATAAGACTCAATTGCAGACACACACAATAAAATTAATTAAAGGGTTTATTTACAAAAAGAGAAAGGAAAAAGATAAAGAATAAATTGGTGAATGCGTCCTACCAGTTTCGCTGAGCTAGAATCTCAATGGCACACTCAAAAACCTGGCAATCCACAACCATGAGCAATAGCCCTCTTCCAAACTCACAGGTCTGGTTTTTAAAGCCCCAAACCATTTCTTAACTCCACCCTCAATCCTCAGCATCCTTCCTTCATTCATGATGGCGTTCTGGGCTTCGTAGTCCTAGGTGTCTTGGATCTCTCTGGCTTTAGGTGGGGTTGGGGTCCTGGGACACTCCCCTTTCCTGAGGACCACCCTCTTACAAAACTAGTTCCTGTAAGTGTTCAGCAAGGAGCGGTGGAGAGAGGGAAGGAAGGGCAGTGTTCCACTATCCCAGACCCTGTGCCTCTTTGGATCTTTAGAAATCTTGTAGTACTTTCTGACTCTGAAAAATAAGGTAGTTAGCAGAGGGGGAGGAGGTAAGTACACAGAGCTGGTAACAGAGAGGGCAGGTAGTGCCATGGGAACTTGGTGGAGGGTCAGTGAGGCATGTGTGCCTGGGGAGGTGTGACATTGTACTCCCACAATTATAGAATTTTGTAAATGAATGGCAAATTAATTAAATTTGATTTTAAAAAGAGAAAATTTGCAGCATCTTTTATGGAGAGAAGTGAGGTGTGCAAAGAGGCTGCCTGGAGCTCCCTCCCTGTTAGAGGGAAGTCTGGATTAGATCGCAGCAGCTCCTTACTTGGTCCACAGCATAACCAGAGTCGAGTTTCTGGATTCAGGAGCAGGGGAGCCCAGAGCTCTGGTATGGTTGGGAGGACACACTACATGGTAGCTGATGCTCTTTAGGTATTTATCTTTGTTGTATTCAAAAGGAATGGTGAAATTCCCTACTGCACTCTCAGGAAGAGAAAGCACACAAAGAGAATTTTCTGTGTCCAAGTCCAAGGGTCCAGGATGAATTCCCTTGCTACTTATTTTGGACTGGACTGTCCTAGTGTCCATTTTGATAGGAGCTATCTTTAATGGAGGAGAACTGACATAGACACACATATTCACACAAGTAAAGAAAAATGCTTATATATGTGATCTACATGCTCTTTATGTACAGTGGAAATATATATGTACAGTAGAACAGAAAGAAGCAAGAAAAATGGACTTCTATTATTTCCTCCTTAATTTAGATTTATTACCAAAACAATCATATTAAAAGAAATTTTAAAAGAAAACAACTGTTTTTTTATCACTGCAACATGCTTTGCATTTTCATCATGTTTTGTCCATAAATATTAGTGCTTTTTCCTACACACAATTAGGATCACTTTTCCGTTTTGCTACTTGGTCTTTTTAATGATCGCTTTTAATGCTACATTAATATTCCATCTCGTTAATTTACTATAATTTATTTAACTATTCCTTTCATACTGGATATTTAAAGTGCTGCTAAATGTTACAATGATGATACTTCTACTTTTAACATTAGCAATCATAAATATAATGCAACTGGCAATTTTAAAAGCTACTTATTTTTATTATTTTTTTTAACAAATGCAAAAGCCATAAATTCATCTGAAACCTTAGAGTAATGGAGCGTTGAGCTGGACTTTGGAAGATGGTAGAGGTCTGCTTAGTATCACTTAGATCTCTCTGTTCTGTCCTGGTTGAGGAAAACATGAGAACTCATAAGTGGCAGTGACCATATTGCATTACTTTATAACTGAAGGGCTTGAGATAGTTAAGAAATGTTAGTACAATTAAATAATTTAATAAAAATTGAACATCAAGAGTAGGGAACCATGCCAGATAAATCTAGATAGTTCAATAGGCACATTTCCTTCCTTCTATAGATAGTTTGGTAGATAGCTGGTTCAGCTTATTCAGAGAATAGGGCAGCTGACGTCAGTGGTCTTTCAAGGCTAAGTTGTTCCAAGGGTCTTCAGAATGGAGAAATCAACCTTGGTCCATTTACTCCAAAGCAGTACTAATGAACCTAAAGTTCTTTTCCATCTTTCTTAGAGATAGTAAACACAAGTTAGGTGTTCACTAGCATCTCCTAGGCTAACCTATAAGCATGTACCATCCTGTGGGGCAAGGTTTGTTCTCTCTTGATGTGGTCCTGGGACCAAGTCCACATTGTTGGCTGAGACTAGACCTTCTTTGTTGAAGCCTTTCCTATAGAAGTTATATACAACCTATCCCCAGACTATGTAGAGACTAAATAGAGTCAGGGGGCAGCATGTATTTTGGTGTTTATTTACTCCTAATTTTTTTCCAAATAAATCTTATACCATATCTGCACTATGTGGCACTTGGGAATCCCTAATGTAAAGGGGAAAGAGAAAGTTGTAGAAGAGAAATAATTTGTGTTTAGAGAGAGAATCCAGAAACATACTCACACAGTCACCTAATCTACAACAAAGAGATAACTGCAATTCAATAGAGGAGGAATGTTCTATTCAATGAAAGGTAATGGAATATCAATATGGAAAAATGACTTATGTGAGGCTTAAATTGGAAAGGCAAAGCAATGAAGCTTCTCAAAACCTGGGGAAAGGCAATGTTTTCATAAAGAAAATGTACTAGCCATAAAACTGAAAGATAAATAAATTGGACCTTGATAAAAGTTAAAATTTCTTTTAATTAAAAACATTAGTGAAAATGCAAACCACAAAGAAAAGAAACTGACGATACATATATTCAGCTATGACTTGTATCCATGATATACCATGAATCCCTAGAAAAAGGAACAGAAGAGTTGGGTCCAAAACTACAAAAGGCATTTCACAAATTTAAATATCAAAAAAGCCAACAGGTTATAAAAAACTGGGCTGAATCATCTGGAAAATGCAAATCAGAACCACAATGAGATCTACTACATGTGATTTACAGTTAGACTGATGGCACCAAGCACTGAGAAAGAAGTGACACAACTGAAACATTCACATTTTTAGTGGGAGTGGAAATTGGTACAACTACTCTGGAAACTGTTTGGCAATATGCACTGAGACTAAGTGTACATTTATCTTATGATGCAAGGACTCTATTCCTAGTTTTATGCCCAAAGACTACACTAGAATGCATGAACCATAATGTACCACACTGCTGAGAGCAGCTCTATAAATCATCACTATCACCATCAAAATAGGAAACAATCCAAAAGACCATCAACAATTAAATGGATAAAATGTAGTATTCATCTAATAGGCTATGACATAGCAATCAAAACATGCGCTATGGCTACTTGAACAACAAGAGTAAGTAACATAATGTTGAGTAGGAGAAGCCAGATATGAAAGGGTGCAAAATGTGTATCACTTATATGAAGTTCAAAACCAAGCAAAGTTAACTTATGCTGACAAAGATCAGAATAGTGATTATCTCAGAAGTGGAATATTGACTGTGAAGGGAAATGAGAGAGACTTTGGTGGTTCTGAACATTTGCTAGACTTATATCTTGATGGGGATTACATGATGTAGAAATACAACTTGACTTATTCCTTAAGCAACAGAAGTTGTAATGTTTTTCCTAGTCTCATACTACAGATTTTCACTACTATGTACTGGATTAAATATGAAGTACATAATTTTGCATAACATCTGACATTTTCACCATCATTCTCAGCCTCTTCTCCCTCTGTTTTTAGAAATGTGAGGTCTGCTTGCCTCTCCCAGATCATTGCAACATGCAACTCCAGACCTAAGTCCATGATTTCAACCTTGAGCTCTACTGATGATTCAATGGCTTTCACACACTTTCTTTCAGCCTCAATATACAGTACTAATGTTGTATTCTCTTCTCTTAACATTGTTTAACCATCTGTTAACCCAGCCTTCTGCCCAAGGGGGTTAAGTGGGGAGGGATGATTTGAAGGTTCTGCGGAAGTGCTTTACAGTTGGGGATAGTCCATTAATTGTTGATTTTGTTTGTATTCATCATTCTGCTTCTATCTGTGGTTTTAATTGATGTGAGCATGCCCAGGGGCTTATTCTGGACCCAGCTGTATAAATCAAATAAATAAACAAACAAACAAACAAACAAACAAATAAATAAATGAAGTAAATCTCTCCTGGAATAAATAGATAATACAGCTTTCTCAATCCTTTTTTTATTCCCAACAGTGCTTGTAAATGTGCCCCGAGGCTTATATGTGAGGGATGTATTCAAAGTTTAAAGAAATAAATAATAAGCATCCATAGCTAAAGATGTAATGGCACAGCCGTCTGCACCCTTTCATCATAGCATGGATGCTATGGGGGGATTTGGAACATTTCCATTCACCTCATTCTGCATATCTCTTTATTTTAGAGCAGTCTGGGTTTGGCTTTGTCTCTGATAGTTTCTTTCTAAGGCAAAACAAAAGCAAAACAAAACGAACAAGCAAAAAGGAAAAGGAAACAAAATCACCATATAGTAGTACTGTTCGCCAGGCTATGGAGAATTCTTAAGAACAGGTTGTCTCCTCTAACAAAGGAAAGGTTGAATCTGCAGCAGTTCAAGGTCAGGTTATTGAGTAGGCAGAGAGCAGAGGGTTAGCCAGTGATGATGCTACATCAGAACAAGGGCTTTTGAGCTTTCTGCCCTGGTGTGGGAACAGCTTGCACCCCAGAGTGAGCGGCAATGTGAGCCGACTGGACTTTGACCTGGCATCAAACCTCGCCTGGCCCTCTGACCAGTTGAGTGGGAAATAAAGGTTTTCTGTTCTAAGACACTCAGTTTGGGTTGTATTGTACTGCGACAAAACCACCCAATACAGGAACCACAGCTTTGGTGAATTTCCAGAGATAGGATCATAAAAACATCACCACCTTGCTGATGGCTGATTTCCTGTCTCTCCACTACTCCACCCTGTGGTTGGCCGTGCTGTCTCCAGAGCCAAGTTTCAGAGGAAGGTTCTGACTACTAGAATCATTCTCCCTTAGTTGATTGCCATGTATTTGGGAGGCAGTTTAGTATAAAGTAATTTGATGCCAGTTATGAGTTTGAACAGTGGTTCTGCTGCTCACTAGCTGTGTGACCTTGGGCTTTGAACCACTAGTTCCTTATGTGATTGAATAGAAATAACACTATACACGTCATAGAATTAAATGAGATAACGTATAAGCCTGGCACAGAGTTAGGGCTCAAGAAATGCTTCTTCTTCTTTTTCCCTTGCACCTCATAATTTAACTCATCTTCCAAAGGGTGAACTTTCAAATTTTTGGACATTCTTATTCAGGCCCTTTTCTTGCACAATCAGTTCTTTGAATTTTAGGTCAGCTAATGTTGTACAGATTAAATCTGTTCTGGCTAGACGTGACTAGCAAGACGTGGGCCAGCTGCTGGCTAGTTCTTTAGGTCCTAATTCTACCACCTAATATATTCACTAGAACTCTCAGCTTTGCATTAGCCACAAATTTAATCAGTATGTTGTCTGTCTCCTCATCCTAATTGTTAATAAATATAGTGCAGGTGTTTCATTAGACAAGCTCTTGGAGTTCTTTGGAGTTGCAAACTCACATGTATTCACACAACACTCAGATGTTCAAAGAAAATGTATTTTCTTTATTCCCAGTAACTTATCAAAACTTTCTAATGAACATTCCATCTAGTGGGTCGCAGGTAAAAACAACTTTATTTTAAACTTTCCGGGCCAGAGTGTCAGTTTTTGTTAGTCTAAATGGTTTTGCTTTGAAATCAGACTAGAGGGGGTGAACAATCAATTTTTGGGGTTGACTTTCTTCCCGTCTTCCTTGAGATGGCATCCAGGTAGCATTTGTGACCATGTGAAATTGTTTGGGGGAGGTTTGGACCCTGCTAACCATTGTATGGTGTGGTAGTTCTGGCCCCGTCTTTGCTGATGACCAGGCTGGAGCTGATGACTGGTACAGCTTAATGTCTATTCTCCTGCATCATTCAGATTAGAGCGCTCAGCCACCTCCCTTGCCATCTTATTAGGCTACTTCATTGCCCCCTGACTCTGTGGACCCTTTAAGATCTGGCTCCGACTCCCATTGGGTCTCAGCTTCAGCAACTCAGTATGCAGGCCTCCCTGGTGGCACAGCGGTTAGGTGCTGCGCTATGGAGCTGTCAGCAGCGGGCTTGAGGTCCGGCTGGGGAGATTCCCACATGACGCAGCAGACCTTTCCTGCCTCACCTGCTTATCCCCTCAGCAATGTATTTCCGTCAATCTGCCTGTTCTGTTCCCCACTCTGTCTCTGGTGAATCCTCTCGGTGCCCCATGCCTCTGGCCTGTACCCCAGCTTGTATGCATAAATAAATAAATCTTAAAAAAAAAGATTTGGTTAATGTCTCTTTTGCTGTACAGAAGCTTTTTATTTTGATATAATCCCATCTGTTTATATTGTCTTTCACTTCCTTCGCTTTGAGGGATGTGTCTTTCAAGATTTTGCTGATATATATGTCCTGTAGAGTTTTGCCTATATTTTCTTCTATACATTTTATGGTTTCAGGTCTTTTATCCATTTTGAGTTGACTTTTGTGCAGGGTGTGA
>PVIJ01022056.1:0-17060 GCA_004024925.1 Scalopus aquaticus
GTGTGAGGTGGTATCTCATAGTGGTTTTGATTTGCATTTCCTTGATTATAAGTGATGTTGAGCATTTTTTCATGTATCTGTTGGCCATTTGCTTTTCTTCTTTGGAGAAGTGCCTTTTTAACTCTTCTGCCCATTTTTTGATTGGGTTATTGGCTTTGTTTTTGTTGAGTTGTGTGAGTTCCTTGTAAATTTTTGTTATTAGTCCTTTATCAGATGTATTGTGTGCAAAAATCTTTTCCCAGTTGGTAGGGTGTCTGTTAGTTTTGGTTAATGTCTCTTTTGCTGTACAGAAGCTTTTTATTTTGATGTAATCCCATTCGTTTATCTAGGACAAGAAAAGTTATTGAAAAAAATCTCCATCTCATTAAATCTCCCCTAGAGATTTAAGGCTTTAAAATTCCTGACACTTTCTAGTAAAGTCTTCAAAGCCTTTACAATGAACCATATCAGAGACAGTATAGTCAACTTGTTACCTTCTAGGCTTTTCATTTTTTATGCTCAGTCTTCCCCTCCAACCCACTTTGTCTAAGATAGAGGCAGTCTGAAACCGTCTGAATGAGAGGCATTCTCTCACACTGTTTCCCCCAGCTGGCACAGCACACTTCTCGGAACACTAGCATTTACACAACCTATGCCTGCCACATTTCTTATGTTGTCTTGTAATTGTTTTATGAAAATTTATCTTCTTTCCCCAACTATACTGTAAGCTCTTTGAGGATAAGGGTAATGTTATTGGCTGCTTTTGTTCTTTCTCATGCTGCGCAGACTAGAGTAAGTAGTCGTCAGTTCCCACTGAAGTCTAGTTACTTGAGTTCTTGATACTTGTGACAATTAGAAGTTCAGGGCTCCCTTTTTGCATGGTTCATGTAGTAAGAATTATCAACATTTGATTAAATATTTTGAATCCCATTTTTTTTCCAGGTATGGCTTCACAAAAGAGATTTTGCATAAATATAAGGTAAGATTCATACCCCCTCTTTTTTACATTCACTTTGCTGTTTATACATAGAAGTGAAAAAGGAGCTTTCAAGTAGGGTGAGGGGTGAGCTGGTCAGAATCCATGCCAATAAAAATAAAAGCATAGCAGGAAGCCCCGGCCATGGTAGAGGCCTAATTGTTTTTCCTGTCTAAGCCAATATATGTTTTTTCTAATTACGTTTATTGAAGTGGCATTGGTTTACAACACTGTATATGTTTTAGGGGTATAGGTTCACACCTCTACAAATCTACAAATATATATTATCACCCCACTCCCACCACCAAAGCCCCAGTAATCTTTTACCATAGGCCATTAGACTTCCTCCCCTTTTTGCTTCTCTCCCCACCTTCCCTCTCAGTGCTGCGGTCAGGTTTCATGGGTCTGTTCTGGTTTGTTTTCGTCTGTTCCTTTACTTTGTTTTTTATATTCCACAAAGTTGTAAAATCATCCAGTATTTGTCTTTCTTCTTTTGACTAATTTTGTTTAGTATGATCTCCTGCATTTTCATCCATGTTATTACAAATGGCAAGATTTCTTTGTTTTTTGTAGCTGAGTAGTATTCCAGTGTGTGCGTACACCACATCTGTATCCCCTCATCTGTAGTTGGACACTTAGATTGTTTCTGTAACTTGGCTATTGTAAGTAGTGCTGCAGTGAATATGGAAGTGCATATATCACGTCAAATTAGTATTTTGGCCTTTCCTAGGTATCGAGCTGAATCATACGGTGGATCTGTTTTTAATGTTTTGAGAAACCTCCCTACTGTTTTCATAGAGGATGGACTAGTCTATATTCCCAGCAACAGTATATGAGGGTTCCTTTTTCTGTATACTCTCACCAACACTTGTTACTGGTCTTTTTGATATGGACCAGTCTCACAAGTGTGAGGTGGTATCTCATTGTGGTTTTGATTTGCTTTTTCCTAATGATAAGTAATGATGAACACTTTTTATGTGTTTGTTGACCATCTGTATGTCTCTTGGGAGAAGTGTCTGCGTAGCTCTTCTGCCCATTTTTTTTATGGATTATTTGTTTTCTTTTTTTGTATGGGTTATTTGTTGAATTGCATGAGAGTTCTTTGTTGATCTTGGATATTAGCCTCTTGTATGTAAGATGTGCAAATATATTCTCCCATTCAGTAAGTTGTCCTTTTGTTTTAATGATGATTTCTTTCACCGTGCAGAAGTTTATTAATTTGACATTGCCTCTTTTGTTTATCTTTGCTTTTGCTTCCCTTGCCACTGTATTGGAGTCCCCAAAGACATCCCTGAAGCGAGTGTTCCAAAGTATTTTGCCTGTGTTTGCTTCCATGTCCTTTATATAAACCAAACCTTTTCATTGTGACTTTTGTGTACATTTCAACATAAGTACTGTCACATTCCATTGTTTTAAAGGTATTCAGGATTTATGTTTCTCAGGTATGATAAAACACAGGCAAGGAAATGACTATCCCTGCCTAAAAACATGAATTCACAATTCCCTAAAAACAGGTGGCACACCGTATCGCACTGAGGGGCCACTTGGGGAAGTGCCAGCATCTATCTGAAGGCAAGGAGAGAGGGGAAAAGTGTGCAAGCACCTTTATTGTGGTTTCCATGGGAAAGAATAGGGACAATAACATAAGCAGCTTTAGGGTTGGCTACTTTAAATAATTTCAGCAGGCTCTGGGACATAAGGGCTGTCCTGATAACCTGGCTGCGAGGTGATTGGCACAGGTGAGTACTGACCTGGAGAGTGAGGGCCTATAAAGGAGTTGCTTGGGGTGTGGACTGTGGGTTGGTGCTTTGCTTATGAAAGTCACTCTCACTTTCATGGGAAAGAAGAGTTATTTACTGTCCTTAGGGATTAACTAGCCCTAGAAGGGGCATTCTCTCCTCAGGATGCCAGCAAGGCACCGAGATGTCAAAGTCTTAAAAAACACAAATGAAAAGACATGCTTATGCATACCGGTTAGTTAGTAACTCCGTGCTGACACCCTTTGGGTAGCATGAACACTTTTTTGTGTGTGTATACGTTGGATCTATTCAATAAACTTGAAGCTATCAGAAAAACAAAGCTTATGCAAACTCTTACTTACAGATACATGGGAGAAAAATCTTACAGGTCTTGGAAGACGTCTATACCTGGCTCCCAATTGGTACAATCATTGACAATGAAATCCTGGTCATACATGGTGGAATATCCGAGTCCACAGATTTGAATTTACTCCACCAGGTAGAAAGAAACAAAGTAAGAAACAATCTTTGTATAAATTTAATCTCAGATTTATACTGGGACATGTACCTCTTTTCATTTATTATTTTGTATTGATTTGTGTTTTAGTGGTTGTAACTCTGAAAAGATCAGCATAAGTTAAGAAAATCTATGCTTGCACGGTAAAGAACTAATTGGGAAACCTATATATAGAAAACTTTAATTCTTGGTGAATGTGGGAAAATGAGGAAATGTTGGCATTTCGTATAAGTTCTAAAAGCAAAAAAACCCCTGATCTTTAAAAATTCGACTAATACTATAGTAAAATATACATATTATTTACCCCTTGAGCCATTCTAAGTGTGCAGTTCAGTGGCATTAACAGTGCACATCGCCGGCGCCATCACAGCATGCACCTCCTGACCTTCCCCTCCCAAACTGAAACTCAATCCGTTAAACACGGACCCCCCCCCCCAGCCCTAGCCAGCCACCGTTCTATTCCTTGTCTATGAATTTGACTACTTTAGCTGCCTCATGTAAGTGGAATCATATAGCAGTTTTTTTCTAACTGATATAATTTATCTTATACTCCAAATGACTCAGGTAATTTTTAAAAAAATATTTTAAACCCAAATAATCATATTAAATACAACAGAAGCAGAACAGGAACCTGTTTAAAACCTCTGAGGAAAGTAGCTGTGTGTGTGCACATAAAGTTCCCAATTACCTTGGGTTCCTTTGACTGGGCCTTGCAGAGTGACTGGAATTGTCTTCCTTCTGTACAAGTTCAATTGAAAACCCCAGACCAGGGGTGTAAGAGGTGCCACATGGGCATGAAGACCAGTAGCATCTCTGCAGTCTCTTGAGTCGGAGGATGTATGTGGTCTCGTGAGAAACCTCTTCACTCTTACCAGTGAGCCCTGAATCAGCTTCCAACCAACCTAGGCAGGTGGGGTCTAGAGCTAGAATTTAATTTTATAGAGACAGAAATGTGACCCCTATCACACCTAGAGTGTGTTTTGCCTTTATACACATATGAATGATAATATTGCCACCTTCTTCTCATCCTTCTAATTTCAGCTTAAGTTAAACTCTCCTCTGGAAAGTCTTACATGACCTCCAAACTAGATTAGGTCCCCTTCTTTATACTCCCAAGGTCCGTGCACACATCCTTCATAACAATTACACAAATTAAGAAATTCTACTATTATATATTTATTCTACTCCCCTGCTTCTCTAGTTTACCAGTGTAGCCCCGGCACCTAAGATAGAGTAAGTCAATGTTTGTTGACTATCTTGTAGGAGATTTAAGACCAAAACAGGGCGAACCTAAGACAAAATTGGATAGAAACTTTTTTCCAACCCCTGTCCCAGTTCTGTGGTGATTTTACATGGCCCCCTCTCCAGCCTTACCCTGTGATGACCATATTGCTGGTTTACACTGTTGTCCTGGTGTAATTATAATAGCAACTCTCTTCCCTCTCAGAAGCATCCTAGTTGCAATAAATGTTAAGGCCTCCTCAAGGTTAAGACATCTTTCTCATGATATCAGCATATCGTCAAGCCAATAAAATGTTTCAGCCAACATGAGATGGTCAGTGAGCACAGAATGAATGGACATGATTCTAGCCAGGAGCACGGAACATGATGTTGCCAGATACTGGCGAGCACGTACCTTGAATGCCCCACTCCACCACTGTCATCCTACAGCGGCTGTGCTCGCCAGTCATGGCAGATACTGCCAATTGCTCAGATTGAAAACTTTTTCTTTCCTGAGGTTAGTCTAAGTAGCCAGCATTTCCTAGGATTTTTTGAGACATTCAGAGCTTGTCTCTGGGATGCTCATCGCTATTTCCGTGGAGCTGCCAAGGTAAATACTGAAGCTCTGCTGTCAGACAGGCGCAGCTAGCGGCTTCACCCCCGCTTCTGCCCCCTCCTGGCCGGTGACGGGGCAAGGTACTAAGGTTTTCAAGTACCAGTTCCCACATCCGCATATTGAAGCTTGAAACACCTGCCATGTCAAATTGTTGGGAGGATTAAATATAATTACCTAGGTGAAGAAAATGGCATAGAGTCAGCTCTAAACATAAGGCTCTTTCCTCCAGCTTTTTTCTCTTCTTCCTGATACTTAGATCTTAGGTTTTGATTTCAGTCACCAAGACAAACACTGGGGAGGTCTCAGGCTACCCTCTTTGGGGACCGTTGTTCTATTTAGTCATAAGGCTTGTTTTAAAAATAGGAATTTGATTTGTGTATTTTTTTGTCTCTTTAACCCCTCCTCGAGTGAGGTTGAGCCAGCAGTACATACTTGTCCTAAATATAATTGAATCGTAGTGCAAGTAGTAGGCTCAAACCTTTGGAACTTGGATGGATGAGATACGAAAGTAGATGCTCAAGTCCAATTTTATAACCCCACTCTCCCATCCCTCAAGACCCTCCAAGTGTAGGGGTGACTGTACTTCCTGGTTTACCCCTGTTGTCATGGTGTGATTGCTAATCGGGGAGGGGAGGGTTGTGGGAGCCTGATGACCAGCTCCACTCTAGGTTCATTAAAGCTGTTTCTTAAGGTGCAGGTCGGGGGGGGGGGGGGCGTGATCAATGCAGATGGAAGGAGAAGGAAGGTTTTATAAAATGGAGACTGGCTTAATATTCTTCAAACTCCCTGACACGGGGTGTGGGGAGGGGTGGCTAGTGGACCCCCAGGAGAATATGGTGGTAGGGGTCTTGGTGAGGCAGGCGGGAGGGGACTGGGGCAAAGTATTCTGATCCCAAGTAGTCTTCGAGAAGTGAGCTATGTCCAAGGGTCCTCTAAGAATAGTCTACTCTATGTAAGACCTGGAGACATTTGCTGGGGGAAGATGGACAGGGTGTGCCATGAATTCACTAATAATAGCTAAAATGGAATCTCCAACCATTTCAATGACACAGGACCTCAGAATAAGATTCAATTTTTTTTTTTTGAAAAACAGGTTAGGTTCATATACACCCTAGTTTATAAAAGAAGCTAAGTGCCCACCATAGATAATTGTACTTCATGAACTATGGCCACCAATGTAACACAGGTATTGTTTCTAATTGTTTTGTATAAAGGTATAGTGTTACAGAGAAACAAGTATAACATTATAATCTCAAGTTATTAAGGAAATGCAGAGGGGATTATAGTAGCTGACATACTATAGAAAGACATTGTCTAAAGAAATGTGTCACCTTTGTTACTAGGATTAGAGAATATAATCAGTTGCTGACAGGGTCAGACTGGGAACCATACTGCATTTCAGTTAAAAGCTTTCAAAGTTTTCATCCTATTTCCCCTTTGAGAACTTTTCTGATACAGTGCACTTTCTCATCTTTCCTGGAAAACACAACACAGTGAAAAACAACCACCTCCTAAGAGGTATTTTTGAGCTCTTTTAGATAGAATCATGTACCAAGCATAGATAAAGGATAGATACACCTTGTATCAAGTATAAAAAGAGGGAGACTGGTTTCCCTTAGCATCATCCATTTCCTCTGATGATGCCACGGAACATGTCTCTCACTGACCGCGGTGCCTCTGGGGTCCCTTAGAAACTCTAATGGGAAACTTCCCTTGTAGGATATTGTCCTTAGTTGAAAAAAGTTCAATCAGAACTTAATGGGCCTGCTTTATAGAGATCAGTGGATCGATGGAAGAATGAAGGAGGTGGCTGACTTGGGGAAGGTGGCCAATTGCTTTTCATTGCATTGGGGCACAGCAGTGTAGACAGAATACTAACTGGTCCTGAAGGACACTAGGCAGAGATTTGCTTAAAGCATGAATTTGTTTTTTTAGATGAAATCTGTGCTGATGCCACCAGTTGTGATAGATGAAGACCGTGCTGACCTAAAGAAAAATAAAATGGGTACATCCGTTATCAGTCAGGGGGTCAGAACGGATGGATGCCTTTCTGAACAGTTAACGAAGCGTGAATGGGAACAGGTAGGTAATCATTGCTCACCCAGGTGGCAACGAAGACACAGCATAGATGTTGTCCTCACAGTGTATAGACAAAAAGTAGCTTTGCGTTTATAAGCAGATTGTATCATTCTTTCTGAATTCATCGCTGTATCAATAGCTTTATTGAGATATAATTTGCCTCTCCTGTAACTCAGTCATATAAAGTGTACAATTCAGTGGGTTTTGGTGTGTACACAGTGTTGTGCAACAATCACCACAATTTAATTTTAGAACATTTTCATGGCCCCCATACCCATTATCAGTCTCTCCCCATTCCCTTCTGATGCCCTTATGTCTTAGTTAACTTTAGGCAACCACTGATCTACTTTCTGTCTTTGGATTTGCCTATTCTGGACAGCTTATAAAAATGGAGCCATATTAACATGTGATCTTTTGTGTCAGCCTTCTTCACTCAGCCCAATTTTTTTAGTGTCACCCTTATTGTAGGATGTAATCAGCACTTCATTTCTTTTTATTGCTGAATAATATCCCATTGTATGAATAATATATTTTGTTTATTCATCATCATTGGTGGATATTTTTGGTTGTTTCCACTTTTTGACTACTATCACCAGTGCTTCTATGAACATTCACTTGAAGTTTTTATATGGATAGATGTTTTCATATAGTATTTCTGTATGAATTTTAGGATCAGCTTGTCAATTTAGGCCAAAAAATAGCTGAGATTTTGGTAGGGATTGCCTTGAGTTTGTGGATCAATTTGGGTATTGCTGTAATCTTAACAATGTTAAATCTTAATTTTGGGGGAACATGGAATGCCTTTCCCTTTATTTTGATCTCTAATTTCAACAGTGTTTTGTATCACATACTTTATTAATTTCTACTTACATTCAGGTGTGGTTGGAGAACATACTTTGGATGATTTAAATCCTTTAAAAAACTATTGAGGCTTTTTTTTAATGGCCTAACATATGGTCTGTCTTGGAAAATGCTCCATGTGCTCTTGAGAAGGATTGTTTGTGCGTTTGTGAACGTATTTATAATAGTTGGTTTGAAATCTTTGTCTGCCAAGTCAGCGTCTAATCCTCTCAAAGGCAATTTCTATTACCTGCTTTTTTTTCCCCTGCATGTTTTTATTCTTTGCATGTATTATAATTTTTTATTGAAAGGACATTTTAGGCAGTATACCATAGTAACTTTAGATATACTCCTCTGGCCGTGTTGTTATTTGCTTTTTTTTTTTTTTAATTTAGTGGCTTAGCTGGATTAGTTCAGTGAAGTCTAGCCCCTCTATATGCAGCCTCTCATGTTACTCCTCACAGGGTGCTGCCTTAAACATGCATACAATTTCCATGACTACCAGAGATAGTGTAGTTTTAGAGAGGCACTCTTTGACTGTCTCTTTCTCTGCTTTCCTCTTTAAGCTTTAGCCCATCTGCCTTGATTTTTTATTAGACCCAGTTCTTGGCTGTCTCTAGTTGCTAGCTGATTGTGCTATTGTTTTGAACAATGCCCTGGAATGCACAAATAGCTCCATAGCCTGATCCTGTTAGAGCTGAACTCCTTTCCAGGGGCAGGGTGTTAAAAATCTTTGAAGCTTGTTCTGGCCACCCCCACCCAGGTCTCTTCTCATCTGTCCCTTTCCATGGTTGTGTCTGTTGAACATCTAGTTAGTCTACTGTTTCTACTAGTATCGTGAAACTACCAGCTTTTTCTATCTGGTTACCCTTTAGAAAGCCTCTATGTTTTGATTCTGTTCCCTTATACCTTTATTGCTAAAAATGTCTAAAACATGTTTCTGTTATAAAATATACTGTAATCGATGAGGAGACAGAAAGGTGGAGAGATTAAGAGGAGGAAGAAGGATTAGAAAGAGAAATAGAATTCATTGCTGACTTGTCCACCCAAGGTATTCAAAAATCAAGTTAGAATAAGAGGCATCCTATAGCAAATAGGGAAGGATGCCTCCTTAAATTTTGACATCCAAATTCCAGACTGAAGATTAGAACAAACACTTCTTGGATTATGGTGAATAAAAAGATTGATACCGAAGAGATTGGTGTACACAAGAGGAAAATTGTGCCCTTTGGAATCCTAGATGAGTTAGAATTACAGAGATACGGAGCCTTAAGAGACAAGAGGGAGGGGGCTGGGTGTCATTATTCTGTAATAGAACCTCCTCTTTTCCCAACAATATAACTAAGGAATCTTATAGACTCCATGTACATAGCTACATAGCTTGAATTGATACAGAGTCACATTGACCAGAATCTCATTCCCAGTATTTAAAGAATTTCAGTTGTACCCTTCATTTTTCTTTCCTCAGTTTCTGGTACATAGTAGACATGAGATGTTAGTTAGAGTTGAAATTTCCAGATAAAAACAGATTTTATGATTACTTTATGTTACTTTTGAGCTATTTTGTAATAAATGTTATAGGCCCTTTATTTGTCCCAAACTCATGGAAGAGCATAATTCCTGACAGAGTACTATACTTTTTATTTATTTTATCTTATGTTCACTGAGACGTGGAGGACGTCTGTATTCCTAGTTACCTCATTGTATAGAGCCAAATGTGATGCTCTTCTTTTAGGACAGGCTTGCAACAAGGAAGCCGGAGAGGTTAAAAACAAAATTTATTTATATCCTGAATGACTCCCTTCTCTTAAGTCATTCATTTACCAAGTATTTATTGAACATTTATTACATATCTGCTATGTGTCAGGCACATAGTTCTAGAATTTGAGAACATCAGTAACCAAAGAGTTATTACTTCATGGACCTTACATTCTAGGAAGAGGAGTTAAATAATTGTATAATAATAAGCAAGTGAATATATAATACATTGTGATAAGTTTTATGGAATATATTAAAACTAGAATAAGGTTAAGGGAATCAGGAGAACTAGAAGTAGGGGAGAAAGTTGCAATTTTAAATAGGATAATCAACCTCATTGAGAAGGCTCCCAAGAGTAAAATTACTCGTTTATGGTCACTTGGCACTAGTCACTGATTGAGAGAGAAGGATTCAGTCCCAGGTCTGACTCTAAAGTCTATATTCTTTTTCCAAAGGGAAAGATGATGTAAGAGAGTCAGGAAATGCATTGCTCTGGTCTCCCCTCACCCAGTGAGGCAATGGATAGACAAGTCGTAGGCACCTAAGGAAATACAGGTACCTGGCTAGAAGGTTTAGGCTGAGCACAGCTTTTCAAACTATATGTTCAAAGGCTAGAAAGAAGACACATAAGTAAGGGAACATGCAAAAGAACAGTGAATCTATGGTGGTGGTGGCTTATAAAAGACCTTTTGGATACATCCTTCAGAGTTATTAACTCTCCCCTAAAGCATGCTTTTGATAACTGGATTACTTGGAGCTGTAGACAAGCCCAGCGTACTTCTTGCAGGATTTATTTTAGATTTAGGAGATTTAAAGTCTGAAATGAAATAGATTTTTGTTGACCAGGTCATATAAACGCTGTCATTCAGTAAAGCTTTTCTAATTTGGGGTTGAAAATTCTCAGGAAAGAATGTTGCAAATCATTATTCTTTCTTGCACTTACCAACCAAAGGCCCTTGCATTTCAGAAGGGAGGGAGGATATTGAGGGAAAGAGATAGTCTTTGCCGAGGACTTTGTTTTACCAACAAAGGGCACTTTTTAGAGTTTTTTTGTTTTTGAGCCTCAGGATTAAGTATATGTTGTGGCCACAGTCTGGGTAAACTTAGTCAAGCAAATGAATTCAAGGGAGGGAAAAGAAATAAGGACTCATGGAATGGATGATTCTGAAGAAATTCATTTCTCTCAAACTGATAACCCTTATGATTTTAAGGAAAAATTAGTATTAGAATACCTTTCTCATTCCATTGATGAGCCAATTAAGACCATAATAAATAGGTTATGTGAGTTGTCCAAGGTGACACTTGTATATCTAACTCCTTGGCCAATGTTTTATTTCAAGAGTTCTATCATATGTACATTTCAATTATGAAAATTTCAACTGCATGCATATGGCAAAAAGAAAAAAAATGGTAAAATTTTATTGTCGTATATATTATTTATTATATACTATACATTATCTCATGTAAAAACTCATGCATATTATTTAGGGTTATAGGTACAAAATAATATATGCTGTGCTTTTAGGGTAATTTAAGAGGTTTTCCAAGGGTAATTGTGGCTATAAATGACTTACATCACATGTAGGAATTTAAAATTTAATCTCCTCTTTATAAAACACAACTCCTTATGTTCCATGTTTCCCCTTTCATTGTACTAAAGGACAAGTCATGTTCCCTAAATATTAATTCATGGTAGAGCCAGATATATGACTTAGTTTAAAATGCAAGTGTTATTTTTGTTAAAAACACAGCAAAGTTAATGGGTTCCATTGTATTTATTTGTCCGGTAGAGTTGTGCCAATATTGGCATTCAGTGGGGGAGAAAGGAGAATTCTGGTCTGACTTTTCTTTGGGTGGTTTTAATTCTCACTTCAATCAAAAACTCTGCATGTAGTTAGTATGTTCCTGGTGCAGGGTTTATCTGGTTCTGACCAGGTGCTTATCATTGCAGAGTTTTATCAGTTCTGTTCTTCTGTCCTCCTCACAGTCTTTTCCTTCACTTATTTCTTGCTCCTCTTCAATGCCAAACCTACAGAGAAGTGTACATTCAGGCTTGTGGAGGCAATCATTTCTGGTCCTCTTCTTAAGACCTACTAGAATAATTGCTCAACTTAAAATGCACACTTCTTTTTGCCCTTAAAATAAACATGTAGAAAATACAGACTATTAGAATCATAGTCTGTTGGAACTTTGAAATACTTTACAAGTGTCAGGGAAATTTCTCCCTACCCATCCCTACCCCTCTGTGTTCTCAGCCTGGTTGAACAATCAAATTAACATCAGACAGATGAGTAGGAGAAAATCACACATTTAATTATGCATGTATGGAGAATTTTCATAGCTTCCAAAGCTAGTGAAGCAAAATGAGGTATCCTGAACTAAGGAATGGGATACGGGCCTGGGGATTTCAAGAGGAGAGGAGGGGGGACTCTGCATGAGGAGGAAAGGGTGACTCATTATGATATAAGACCAGCTGCTCTGTAATTACATGTTTGCCCTGCTATGGATCGGTTTCTCCAATAGATAAGTTATTTATGATAAAAACTCAAATTCTGAAAAATACCTTCAATTTTCATTCTTCTAGGTAGTTGAGGGGGTCGTAAAAGTTTCCCTTGAGCCTACAGAGCCTCGAGTAACCTCAGCTTGAAATAATCCACAATCTGATTTGAACATCTTAGGGAGAGGCCTATCCTTCACAAGTCACCTGGCCCAGATTCCTGATTTTAAAGATTTAGAAAATAAGACCTCAAGAGTTTCCTCAAGGTTGCACAGCTTCAGTGACAAAGCTAGCTTCTCTTACTACTGCTTAAGTTCTTACAGAAATTGAAATAAACATTATACATTGATCAGAGCACAAACAGAGAGTCTTCAATTTTCTATGAGAAATATTCTTAGAAAAGTGCATCTTCAGCCCTGGGCATCAGGTGGCCTCACTTGTCTCTTTCAATACCAGAAGGAAATGTTTTATTAAAAAATACTTGTGCATTTAGGAGAACACGTGGAAACTATTCAGTGGTGAAATGTATTGCTGAAACTTAGAATGTACTTAACAAGGGAATAAAAAGTAAAAAAGTAAAGGAGATGCTTTGGGAAGTATTCTTGTATGAACAGTTGTCTATGTTTATGATGGAAAGAAAGCAAGAAGAAAAAAGAAAGCTTCATTGCTGTGTGCTCAATAGACAAAAACCAGGGTCGAAGCTAATGAACTTGATAATGGAGTTCTTTTAAGAGAAAATACCAATGTAGATTCAGCAATTGTGAAACAATTGTAATGAGATTTTTATAGACCAAAAAACAAAAACCCAACCCAAACACATAAAAAAAAAAAACAAAAAAAAAAACAAAGGCAAGGGCTAATACTTCATGGCTCCTAAGTATTGTTACATCGGTTATTGTTATTGCTACATTAGTTATTGGGGATGAACAAGAAGGGATTGCAGCGACTATGGAAAAATTATTCTGGAAAAGATTCATGACAGAATAGGAAACAGTTTTGAAGGAGAAATGAGAAATTATTAGACTTTGGGGTAACTTGAGTTAATATTTCTAGCAATTAAGTTGGAATCTAGAAAGATAAACTCACTTGTAGGAAGTAACCTAATCTGCTTTGTTGTTCCAAGGTTGTGGATATTCTGTGGAGTGACCCCCGAGGCAAACGGGGCTGCTTCCCAAACACAAGTAGAGGAGGGGGCTGCTATTTTGGACCAGATATTACGTCCAAGATTCTGAATAAATACCAGTTGAAGTTGCTTGTTAGATCTCATGAATGCAAGCCTGAAGGGTATGAGATCTGTCATGATGGGAAGGTAAGCTGATATTGGTGATGTCATCATAGACTCCTGCCTCTCAAGCATAGTCTTTCTGCATAGGAATTGTCTGATCTTGGGGCCCATGGGAAGATGGCTTCCTGAGACCAAAACAAAAGCCATGCTTTGGTAAACAGAAACGGGAGACTCTAAGGCTCATATAGGTTGTTTGAACAGGCCTCTCTGCTTCTCATCCTAAGAGATATTTGGCTTATCTCACTGATCTTCTCTAATCCTGGAGACAGAAATTCTGACACATGGCACTAAATACATACACAGAAAGGTTTGCCCTCTACTAATCTCAAGGTAACTGTCCAGTACAGTGGGGATAAGAATGTACTTAGTCTCACAGAGCATATACAGGCAGCAGTGAATTGAGTTTGTTTTCTACCTGTTGTCCCTTCCTTGTTAAGGCAGAGCCATAAATCATGCTTCCTTCCGCATTGCTGAGTAGGCAGTCTCTTGCAAGGCAGTTGCTAGGGTCAGTTTAGCTACTATAATAGAGTGCCTTGTGCTCCTTCAGTGCTGTATGATAAAGTTAGAAGAGGTGAGGCCTGAGGAATGGTCTCTTGTTCCAAGTTGTCCCAGGATGCCCCTTTTAAAAATAGGTAACAGCAATAAGTAAAAAGGAACACCAAACTGCCTGGCATTTTGTTCTATTTCAGCATTTTGTATTAAAACTATTAGTTCATTTTAGACTCAAACTAACATTGCAAGATGGGTAAGGCAAGTATTTTTTAGGGTTTCTTTGTAAGAAGAAAATGGAGAGAAATAGCAGTGGTTTCTTTGAAATGATATGGTCATTAGGGCAGAACTGGACCTAAGCCAGCTTTCCTGTCTCTGACAAGTATTGCCCTCACATCCTCCAGCAAGGCCCCAGGCCTGGTTTCTCCCAAAGAGAGTAGTCATCCTCCCTTATTCTAGCCACTGTTTCTCTTTTAGTGCTAATTTAGCTTTTACCAATAGTTTTGTGTGACCTGAACCTTCTACATCAGTCAGCTCCAAGCAAAAGGAAAGGATTATGACTAGACAAGTTTCATTTCAGATGCTCAAATATCACAAGGAAATAAAATAAAGGCTTCACCCTCTTGGAAAATAAGAGTCTGCAAACTGAGCACTAAGGAGAATTCTAAGAGATAGAACTGAAATTGTACATAGGGTTGCAAGGATGCCCTGTGGTGACTAGAAATTTCTGGGGACACTGATTTAAAAGTCTTGTTTCTCTTCGATGGGATCATAGGAAATCATATCAGACTGGGGTAATTTTCAGGGATTATGTTGGATTTGTGCTTTTTAAGAATTGAGCTATTTCTGACTTTATTGAATGACCTTTTGAGAACTATGTGAACCTGGCATTCTTTTTCTTTTGTCAGGTTATTACTGTATTCTCTGCTTCTAATTATTATGAAGAAGGTAGCAATCGAGGAGCTTACATCAGACTGGCTTCTGGTACGACCCCTCGATTTTTCCAATACCAAGTAACTAGGTCAACATGTGCGAGGCCTCTTTATCAAAGGTGTGTATACTGTAAGAGTACTGATAACCAAGTATAACCAGTCCAGAGTGGCTAAGAGCAGCCGCAGAAGGAAAAACATCTTATTGGCTACAACAGGACTATAAGAAAACCAAATAGGAGAGAGACAATCAGCCGGGGGGGGGGGGGGGACGGAAAGAAAATCGCACAAAATGGAATAGAAAAGAACACAAGGGATCATGGAGATGGATCACAGGTGAATTGGTGGTGGGCTACCCAAGGGGAATACAAAATGTAAAAGACATAAATAACAATAAAAATATATTTTTTAAAAAAAGAATAAATAAAATGGAAATAGTTCCAGACACCAAGTGACGTGTGAGCTCATATTTGGAGCCAAAAGGGGAGCAATTTTCAATTCATACATCTTTTTAAATAAAGCAATCAGCACCCATGAATAGTCACTAATTGAATGTAAAGAAGGGCCCCACATCCACCTAGTCTCATAACCTAGAGCCTTCAATGCCCCCCAAAAGCCCAGTTTGCTCTTACTCTTCTCTTCTCTACCAAGAAGTCTATATGACTGAAGGAGCTGACCACGGCTCTTTGTGATAACATTCACAACTTACCTTCCTTTTCTCCCTTTAATATGATCTATTTTAGACTTTTAAATTATAAAACAAATATCTTTATTATTAACAAGTGAGCAAAACAAAGATGATTTAAAAAAAAATAATGATCTTCTCTCCCTCTACTCAATAATCCTTTTTCCCAGAGGTAACTGAAATTAACAGCCTGGAGTGGACCTTCTACCCTCCTCTTCTTGCTTCTACAGAAATACACAACAATTATTCATCATCGAATAGAAAAGTATTTTTAGCACTTACTATGTGTCAGACACTGTTCTAGGTAGGTGATATAGCAAAAACCAAAATATGCAAAAGTCCCTTTCCCTCATCAAACACATATCTAATGGGAGGAGAAAGGCAGTAAACAACATACACACTTTTTTTTTTTACATTCAACATGTCATTTTTTTTTGTAATATATATTTTTATTGTTATTTATGTCTTTTACATTTTGTATTCCCCTTGGGTAGCCCACCACCAATTCACCTGTGATCCATCTCCATGGTCCCTTGTGTTCTTTTCTATTCCATTTTGTGAGATTTTCCTTCCCTCCCTCTGCCTTTCCCCTTCCCCCCGCCCCCCCCCGCTGATTGTCTCTCTCCTATTTGGTTTCCTTATAGTCCTGTTATAAGTGAAACCATTCGATATTTTTCTCTTTCTTTCTGGCTTATTTCACTGAGTATGATCCCCTCTAATTCCATCCATGTCGCTGCAAATTGCATGTGTTTATCTTCTGTCCATGCTGAATAGTATTCCATTGTGTATATGTACCACATCTTCTGGATCCAATCATCTATTTTTGGACATCTGGGTTGCTTCCATACCTTTGTTATTGTGAACAGTGCCGCAATGAACATACGGGTGCATGTATCCTTTCGGATTAGTGTTTTTGTGTCCTTTGGGTAAATTCCCAAAAGTGTTATTGCTGGGTCGTATGGAAGCTCCATGTTTAGCAGTCTGAGGAATCGCCATACAGCTTTCCATAGTGGTTGGACCAGTTCACATTCCCACCAGCAGTGTAGAAGAGTTCCTTTTTCTCCACATCCTTTCCAGCATTTGTTGGTGCCTGTATTTTTAATGTGTGCCATCCTCACATGTGTGAGGTGGTATCTCATAGTGGTTTTGATTTGCATTTCCTTGATTATAAGTGATGTTGAGCATTTTTTCATGTATCTGTTGGCCATTTGCTTTTCTTCTGTGGATAAGTGCCTTTTAAGCTCTTCTGCGCATTTTTTGATTGGGTTATTGGCTTTGTTTTTGTTGAGTTGTGTGAGTTCCTTGTAAATTTTTGTTATCAGTCCTTTATCAGATGTATTGTGTGCAAAGATCTTTTCCCAGTTGGTAGGGTGTCTGTTAGTTTTGGTTAATGTCTCTTTTGCTGTACAGAAGCTTTTTATTTTGATATAATCCCATCTGTTTATATTGT
>PVIJ01022057.1:0-17062 GCA_004024925.1 Scalopus aquaticus
GCCTCCATGGTCTCCTGGTGGCCCCTTCAACTCTCCTCCCTCACCCCCAAAGGCGCTCCCCCTCTCCCACTCCAACTTGTCCAGGAGGGAACCATAGGGAGGGAGGAGGGAGCTGCCAGGATCCCCCTGCTCTGCTCCCTCCCCCGGGGTTGGAAGTTATTGATGGGAACTTGCCTGGGAGCGACCTGCTAAAATGCAGGGGACCTGCTAAAATGCGAGCCCCGGGACCTCTTTCAGGGTTTAGTTTTTAGACTGGGAGGGCCAGCTCGCTGGGACTTCCTCTGAAGCTCAGTTTTGTCATCTGTAAAATGGTGAGGCTGGGTTTGGAGGGAGAAAAGGTGCTCCTGGAAGCTCCTAGAAACACAACCGCTGGCATGTGGGTGCGTGGCTGGGAGAGAGGTGTCGCAGAGTGTGTTTTAGGCCCAGACATCTTGAGCACTCCCCAGGGATCCCCAGACCCCAGACTCACTTTGAGAAGCACTGGTAGGGCTTAAGTATACACGACCCCAGGGCCCAGAAAGGTGGCTGGCGAGCTGCAGGGAGAGACCCAGCCTCCCCGGTCTCGGTTCCCCTCCTGCAAAATGGGCCAGCTATGGTCACCACCCTGGTGTGGGTGCTGGCAGCCAGCACTCAAGAACATGGGGTAGAACCGCACCCTTAGAGTCAGCTGGGGGGAGACGTGCTCCTCCCCCTCCCTGTGAGTCAGCGTTTGGTCTCCCACTGGGAGCTGGACCCTCCCCTCCCAGGAACTCCTTGAATAAACAGCCCCAGGCAGGGGAGGGTTGCAGGAAGTGCCAGGGCACTGTCCCCCAAGTCCTTGGTGGGGTGGTCTGGAGAGTGAATCACTCAGCCCCAGAGGACTAATCGTGCACGGTGGACGTGTCTGGAGACCAGCTGAGGCTGCTGGCAGCCTGGCCCAGCGGCAGGCAGCGTGGCTGGGAAACAGCCTGCGGAGGGCTCACAGCTTCCAGCCCATGACAAACTCGTTGATCCCGGCCCCCTCACTGGGGCACACACCCCCCTCTCTGACCATACTCTGAACGCTGAGGGCCACTGTATGCTCTGGAGTCGCTCCGAGCCTGGAAAGGATGGGAGGGTCCATTTCCGCCCTGCAAGGAGGGCGGCTCCTGCCACTCGGAAACCCAAGAGCTGGGGACAGCTGCACCACATTAAGAGCAATCAAAGAGCACATCAGGCTGGGGGAGTAGCCCCGCCCAAAGGAGTAGCCCAGTGGCCACTGCGGCTGCTGCCATCCTTGCACCAGAGGACCTGGCTGCCCTGCCTCTGGGCCCGAGCTCAAGGCCACCACAGCATGTCCCATCCCCAACGATGTCACCCTACTGCCTCCCTGCTCAGTCCTGAGGCAACCTCTCCAGGGCCACAGCCCTGGGGACACCCCAAGGGCTGAGTCTGGGAGTCAGTGCACCCTGTTTGGCCAGTGGGCATCTGGCCAGACAGGGTCCAGCTCTGCACGATGGCAGATGTGCCGGTGGAGTGTTCCCTGCCTTGTGGGGCGGCTGGGACATCTCCCGGGGCCTGGAGCTCCTGTGTGGCCCTTAGGGCCCAGGGCATGTGATCAGCCCCGTAGCCTCACCCTAGTTGCTCCTGAGAGCCACGGAGGGCAGACGCACCAAGCAGGTCTTTGCCAGACCCCTCTCAGCAGCCCCTGGAACATTCAGAGTTCACCCAGAACCCCTCAACTCCTTCCATTCAGAGACAAAGAGGCGCGCCCCAATGGGAAGAAGGAAAACCCACGCTCGGGCCCAGTGACTGAGTGCAACGGGGGGGGGGGGTCCCTAGGAAAAGGGAGTGCTCCAGGTTCCCTGCCCCACCCAAGGGAGGGTGGAGCTGAGCAGGAGAGAGAAGAAGCTGGAGAAGAGACCAGAGAGAGAGGGGACTGGGAGAAGGAAGGAAGGCGGGATGGAGGCCAGAAGAGGCCCTAGGAGCAGAGAGACATGTGAAGAAGCTGCACTGGCCTGGACTGGTTGAGACAGACGGGGGTGAGAGACCGCGGGGAGGTGACAGTGGCAACATTGATCTGCATTTTGATTTTGCTCTTTTCCTCACAGACTTGTCTGGCTGTTTCTGACCCTTTTCTATGGGTCCCTGCCGAAAGGTGCTTTAGACTCGGGGCAGGCTTTTGGGCCTTGCTTTGGGCCAATCCCATTTGGGTGGACTTTTACCCACGAGGTGAGGGGTAACATTGGGTGCTTGATTTAAAACTATGTTCTGTGTCTTTTCTAACTGTATTAAAGTTTCTTTCCACTAAAGGTCTTGTATGTTTTATGTTGATGCGGCAGATGGCAGAACCTTAGAGCAGGTTTAGAGGTTCTGGGGTGCCCCTCTCCCTGCCCTGTAACATGAGATCTGCAGGTACCGTCACCTCTGCCTCTCTGGCCCCAGAGAGGGCCTCTTGGGGTTAGCTCCCTGGCCCCCGGCTGCCTGAGTGCCACGTGGCAAGGTCTGAGACTTGCTGAGTCAGCTCCTCCTTTTAGGGGCTCACCAACACCCCAACCTCCACTGTGGCCTAAGGGAGGACAAGCTCAGGTCACACGGGGAGGTGAGCAAAAGCCTGGGGGTGTCTACTCCTGAGTTGGATGCCATAGGCAATGGGGGCATTATTACTGGAAACCCGCAGTGTCCCTGGCACCAGCCTGTCCACACAACCTTCCGAGCTCACCAACCAGGCTTGGAGGCAGTACAGGGGCTCCTCTGGGCATCTTCCCTTTTGTGAGCCCTCAAGCCAAACCAAACCAAACCAAACCAAAAGCTGCCTGGCCTCCTGCAGGTGGCCAGTGTAGGTGGGCTCAGGAGCTCACTAGTCAGGTGACTTCTGTGTCTGCCTTAGTCCAAAGCAATGGGGGAGCCTGGGCCAGGTAAGGATCTTGGTTTGCAAATGTCAAAGCTGGCAGTGGCTCATTTAGGCAGGTTTTCCTGAAGGCCAGCTGGTCACTGAGGACCAGCAGGTTGTGTGGCTGTAGCTATTGCTCCAGGTCTGCAGCTGGAAGGTCGGGTGGTATGGCCCTTGTACCCTGGACACATGTCCAGGCTGGAACTTCGTTCCTACTTCTTTTTTATTCTTTAAGATTTATTTTATTTTTGCATACAAGCTGGAGTGCAGGCCAGAGGTGAGGCGGTGAGAGGGTTCACCAGAGACAGAGTGAGGAGCAGAACAGGCAGATAGAACAAAATACACTGCTGAGGGAAGCAGCGGGCGAGGCAGGAGAGGTCTGCTGTGCCATGTGGCATTCTCCCTGGCTGGGCATCGAACTCACACCACAGCCGCCGACAGCTCCACAGTGCTGCACCACCAGGGAGGCCCCACTCCTACTTCTTTGAGGCCCTTTCTTAGACCCCTGTCCTGGCAAGATTCTGGTGCCCACTCCTGCCCAGGGTCCCTTTCTGCATGGGCAGGCAGGTGAGCCTCGAACGAAGCTTCTAGAAGAGAGGAAGGTGACTCCCTGCACGGCAGACCACCCACAGCTCCCGGGACACAGCCAAGCAGTCAAACCAAGCACGCGTCCCTGCCACCCTGCACCAGGCCCCAGGCCTCGTCAAACGCCGCACTGTCAGCGAGAGGGGCTGGCGCCAAGCCAGCCCCAAGGAGTCCAGAGTTGGGGTGGCTTGTTGTCCCAACAGCTCACAAAGTTGCCAAAATCTTTTTGGAAAGAAAGATGCCACGGAGAACGTGTATCTTTAGAGAAGACCAGAGATTCCAGATTTTTTAAACTGCAGAAAGCTCACAACCCTAGGGGAACCCACATCTGGGAACTGAAAGTTTAAACACTTGTTGGTTCCTTTGGACGCAAAAACTACCGAACTACAGACAGCCTGTTCTCACGTGGACTCGGGGTCATGCCTCCCATCTGCCTCGAACGGAGACTACGACAAAATTAAATACTAGAAGCGGCCGGTCTGGGATGTGAAGTAACTGGCCCGAGATCCAGCAGCGAGTGAGAACTGGGGCTGGGCTTGAATTAAGTTCATTGCGGTGAAAACTTCCTGCCTCTTACTCGGCTCTGACCCTCCTTCTCCCATTTCCAAAGAAGGTCAAATCTCAGAGTCTAGTAGTCATTACCCAAAAAAAATCCCTGTGCGTATTTACCCCCTCGGGGGCTGGGTTTGGGGGGACAGCCCTCTCCTGGCTCTCCTTCTGAAGCCCACCAGCTTTCCTCCAAGGGCAGCCCCGCCTGCCCTCTGTTCTCAACAGTCCCCAAACCGCTGTGAGTGGCACAGCCAGGGGGCGGCCCCCTGGGAGGTAGCTCTTCTGTAGGTTCATGCCAGCCCCCCAGATGCCCTTCCCCAGAGAGAGGGTCGGTGCCCAATTACTCTGGAACCGTGGGTAAAAATTCAGGAGTTTCCCAGTAAGGCTTGGTGCTTTCCAAAGGGCCATGTGGCCGCAGTTTCCCAATCTGTCCTTGAGCTGTCAGGAGGCCTGTAAGCTGTTGTCTTTCTGCCTCAGTTTCCATATCTATAAAATGGGATGACCACAGGCTTATTTCATAAGGCTGCTGTGAGCATGAAACAAAACAAAACAAAATGCAGAGAACCCAGAGGCACTTAGCCGGCACTTAACTGTGTTTCAAATGAGCCAGAGAGACGCAAGTCTTGGAAGCTGGGCGCATTCTCTGAACCCAAAGGAAGTGAGCATTCATCCAGCAGCAGGAGAAAATAGCAGAGAGGACCAAGGAGGGGACCAAGAGGCCAGGCCAGACACAACTGGGGCTGGGGGCGCCTCGCTCCCCCTCGGGGGTCTCCCTGGGAGCCTGCCTTCCAGCCACATGTGTTCCCAGACGGCTCTAAGTGTGTTTGTGCAGTGGCGCCGGCGCGAGCGAGCGCGGGAGGAGAGGGCCAAGGGGCAGCCTTTATTAGGGCAGAATGGCTGCCGGCCAGGCCAGCTCCACCGCAGGAAGGGATCCCAAACTTGAGGGCCGAGGGGCACAGGAGAACCCAGCCCCCACTCTGCTCCGGGTGCCCTCTTTCCATGAGCAGAGGTCACAGCCGAGCAGGAAAGACAAGGCCTCCTTGGCAGGGAGGGGCGCTGGAAGCCAGGCCTTGGGTGTAGCTAGGCCGGAGGCCTTGGGGAGCCCCTCCTCTGCTCCTCCCTCCCTCGGTTCCTCACCTCCTGGGGCAGATGACAGGAGAAGGGGCTGGGGACGTCCAGTGGCCGCTGGGCAGCCCTGCTGGAGGGGCCACTTAGCTGTGAGCCAGAATGACACTAACGGTGCTGTCTCTTGGGGGGTACACAGGGCGGAAGAAGGGGGGAGTTCTTTTTGCTTTCAGTTTAAAAAATTATGTTCAACAGTCCACACTTGCTCGAATGGCAATTAAATATGTAGAAACACTTTCATTTGAAAAGGCCGCCCTTGTTAGACCTGGTGGCTTGTTTCTCAGCTCGAGGCCTCTCCTGAGCCACCCTCCAGTCAGGCCGAGCCTGAACGGATGCCTGAGAGGGGGAACCTGCACACAGAGGCGCTCACCACCACCTCCAGCCAGTCCCACTTCCCAGGCCACCTGAGGTGCCCTCAACTGGCTGTCATTTTGTCACCCCAACTATCAGACCCGCCACCATGGACCCAGGATCCTCAGGCCAGTGTGAGGAATGAGGGTCACAGCCCACTCTCCTCCCCACCCTGCCGCCCCAGTGTCCACCAGCCCCCCTCTCAGTGCAGGGGCGGCTGGATGGAAGGGCAACCTCACCCTGGCCGGCCCCTCCCAGTCATGGGGGCAAATAGGGGCTCCCGCACCGAGGCCTTCATCGTGCTCCCATTGCGGGGGGCGGCCCCCGCCCCTGGACACTTTCAGGCTTTGCTTCAGTTCCTCCCATCTCTCAGTGGGGCTCCCACCCGCTGCCCTGCAAAGTCCGCCCCTCGTCCGACTCCTGCCTCGCTGGGCGACCTGAAGGACAGGCAGTCCTGCTGAAGCCCGCCGCCCCTGCTGCCGTGTGACCTGGGGCTGCTCCGGGCCTCACCTCCCTCGTGCACCCACCGAGAGGTGGTGCCATCCTTGGGCAGTTGCTGTGAGGATTAAGGGAGATCATTCTACCAGACGCCTGGGAACACATTCTGGGAAAATTCTGTAAGAATGACACCAAGCAACTCTTGCCCTCGACCACCTGAGAGTAGGTAGCTGGCCTGCAGCCCAGGCTCCTGGACACCCAGTGGGTGTTTCCTGCCAGTGGGGACCCTCTTCACACCTCATGGGCAGAGCCACAGCACACGGCACAGCCACCCACAGCTGGACTGTCGTGGAGGTATGGCTGCACAACCTCAGACCCTGGCACCCACTGCTGGGCACCCCTTCCTGGGACAGACCCGTTGTCTTTCTGGGTTTTCAGAGTAACAACATGTTCTAAGATACAGGCTTTCTCTCCGTCAGTTTGGTCTGCTGTTGTCGGTGGTAGTTCCTTCCGGGCCACACTTTTGGGGCGGGATGTCACCCCCAGGCCACGAGTCCTTGCGTGGTTTCAGCCTGTCCCAATGCTGAAGACAGAACTTCATTCCTTTGGCTCAGGTGGCCCCTGCCAGGTGTGCTCTGGAGAGTAATTACTTTCCCTTTGGGGAATCGTGGGCATTTGAGACTATGCAAATATCCTCAACTGGTCCTCAAGAATGCGGACATTCCTCATCCATATACGGCCCTGGGGTGAAGTGACTATTACCAGGACAGTTGCCAGCGGGCGCTTTTGTCGTTCCTGCTGGCAGGTGCTGTGCGGAAAATTTTCTACTCTTGCTATTTATTGTTCATATCCACGTAGACTCAGGATTTTTTTTTTAAGATTTATTTTATTTATTTATGCATGCAAGAACTGGAGTGTAGGCCAGAGGTGCGAGGGAGTGAGAGGATTCCCCAGAGACAGAATGGGGAGCAAAACAGGCAGATCTACTGAAACACACTGCTGAGGGGAGCAGCGGGAGACAGGAGAGGTCTGCTGCGCCCTGTGGGAAGCTCCCTGGCTGGGGATCGAACTCGTGCTGCAGTGGCTGCAGACAGCTTCATAGAGCTGAGACTTCACCCCTGTGCCACCTGGGAGTCCCCAGTGCATTGTCATTATGTATGTGGACATTTAAATTGTTCCAGCTTTGGCTGGTGAGTCCCCTCCAAGCTGGCTCCTGGGTCCTAGTCACACGTTCTCATCGTGAAAATCTCTGCATTCGGGCCTCCCTGGTGGCGCAGTGGTTAAGCACTGCGCTGTGGAGCTGTCGGCAGTGGCAATGCGAGTTCGACGCCCGGCCGGGGAGATTCCCACATGGCGTGGCAGACCTCTCTTGCCTCGCCCGCTGCTCCCCTCAGCAGTGTATTTCCATCAATCTGCCTGTTCTGCTCCCCACTCTGTCTCTGGTGAACCCTCTCGCCGCCCCACGCCTCTGGCCTGTACCCCAGCTTGTATGAAAAAAAAAATAAATCTTTAAAAAAAAATCTCTGCATTCACGGCACAATGAGATGTTCCAGGTGCCTCGTGTTGCGCCGGGCCAGCCTGGCATAGGCGTTTTCCAGGTGCTCTGGTTCCTGTTAGGTCAAGAGTGGTAATTAGAGACCCAGGTCTGGGTGCCGGGGGTGATCCTCCTCGGGTTGCTGCTCTCAGGCCCTGCACAGAGCCAGGGGGTCCGTGTGTGGACGGCCACGTGGGGCTGAGCCACGGGACCCTGTGGTCTCATGTGGTGGGAACATCACCGGGCACGACCCATGGATGGGGCAGCCTGCTCCAGCCCAGGCTGTGGGGGCGGCCGCTGGGCCCACATCATGCTTGGTGACGCCAAGGTCACTGAGCGAAGCGTGACTCATATAAACATAAATACACGAGTATGAGACACACGTCGACACTTATTTTTATATTATCCATAGACATCCCAAAACACGTTCTGGCATCAGTGTCGCTAGTTCCACCCAACACCACAGCGTTCCTCCCTTCCCACCCCTTCGAGGGAAACACGCCCCTTTACCTCTTGGGTCGGCTCCCACCCAGTACGTAACCAATTTCCATTACCACCCCAGCTTTGAGACCCCCCTTCACCCCTTCAGTGTCCCTGCTCGCCACTGTCCTGCAAACACCCTGCTCGCTGCGCCCGTCTCCCAGGCAGAGAGAGGCAGGCGCCCTCGCCGTGGGAGGGAAGGACATTTCCTAAGTACAGGTTTGGCAATAGCTACCAAATATAGAAGTATGTTTCTGGCCCTATCACTTTACTCTAGAATTTATTTTTTTACGTACAACTGGGGTGTAGGCCAGAGGTGTGGGGGGTGAGAGGATTCGCCAGAGACAGAGTGGGCAGCAGAACAGGCAGATCGACTGAAATATACTGCTGAGGGGAGCAGCGGGGAGACAGGAGAGGTCTGCTGCGCCCTGTGGGTCAGCTCCCTGGCCGGGGATCGAACTCAGGCCGTAGTAGTGATAGTGCTGAGACTGAACCCCTAGGCCACCAAGGAGGCCCCACCTCTAGACATTTAAAGATAGTATCTCAGGTCTCCCTGGTGGTGCAACGGATTGAGTCTCAGGCTGTGGGGCTGTCCGCAGCCATTGCAGCATGAGTTCGATCCCCGGCCAGAGAGCTGACCCACAGGGCACAGCAGACCTCTCCTGTCTTCCCGCTGCTTCCCTCAGCAGTGTACTTCAGTCGATCTGCCTTTTCCACTCTCTGCTCTGTCTCTGGTGAATCCTCTCACCACCCCACACCTCTGGCCTACACCCCAGTTCTTGTATGCATAAATAAATCTTTAAAAAAAGATAGAATCTCAAATATAGAAAGATAAGTATGAAAGGATACTGATTATTTGTAATCATGAAAAATTGGACACAAGATCAATTTTCCTTATCTCTGGTCCTGAAAGAAGAGTGTCCCACAGCCACTGCCCTGAAGGACCAAACAAAGGTACTAGCTGACCACCTCCAGGCAGCCGGCACCAGCACTGCTGCGGGTGTTTGTGTGCGGGTCCAGAGGGCTGAGCACATCAGGGAGGTCCCAGGGCAGAAGTGGAGGGTGCAAGGCAGGGGGAGAGACCCCTCCTTCCGAACTGGGCTGAAATCAGAATCAGGTCAGGGGAGGGGACATAGGGCCCCCACAGCACCTGCTAGTTCCACCCTGGGGAGTGTACAGAGTGACTGCTGGGACTCTCTGCTAGAGTGCAGTGCATGGGGGTGGAATAGGGGGGCTGAGCCACACATGCCAACCTGGCATAGCGTCCAGGCCATATATGTTGCCAAGGGAAACCGGTAAGAACATAGCATGGGGGTGGGGGTTGGATCCCAGGTATGTAAATTACTGCATAGAAAATCATGGAAGAACAGGTGTCAACAGACAGCAGGGTCGTTTCAACTACACAATGGGGCTACCAAGGACTTTCACTTTCTAAGAAACACATTTTTGTGTGGTTTGTATTTCCATGAACATATATTGCTTTTGTAATCATAAAACAAGAAAGAAAACCAAGTAAGAAGTAGTTAAGAAGCCCTGGGAATCTGCTGAAACAGCTGTTGAGCAAGGAAGGAAGAAACAGATAAGAACTAGAACAAATTCCAACCACAGGATGGGTAACAGAGCAAGGGGAGGGGTGGCCACTGACATCAGTATCGGTATTGGGGCACGGTGTGTCTCTCAGCAAAGAAGGAGGACGCAGGAGAGCTAATGTGGGAAGAGTTTGCCCACTGTGCCTGGCCAGGTCAGCTCCCTGCCATATCTCCCACGGACATCAGCAAATCTGACTTCTACATGCGGACAGGTCCCCGAAGCTTGCTCTCTCTGCCTGAGGTGTCCTTTAGTAAGTCTGTGTCTTTGGTGCAATCTGGTTTAGGCCAACAGTGCCAGGGATTAACAGCCAGAAGCAACCTCCTGGGGATAGAAGCAGGTGGATAAATGCCCATGGAGTGGGCAGTTTCAAGATGGCACCAGTGGTCCCTGTTTCCTGAAATCCATACCTGGTACAGCTCCCTCCCACATCTGACAGGACGGAGCCATGCAACTCAGAGTGTGCCCTCCAATGTGAGCTCACAAAAGCGTGGCTACATCTGCCTTATTCTGCTTGGGAGCACTAGCTCTTGGTGGAAGCTAGCCGCCATGTTATGAGGACACTCAAGTAGCCCCAAGGCAGGTGCTGGTGTCAAGGAGGAAGCAACCAGCACCAACTTGTCAGGCAAATGAGTGAGCCACATTGGAAGCACACCCACCAGCCCCCGTCAAGCTTCCAGATGATTCCAGGCTCGTGAGAGACCTTGAGTCAGAATTATCCAGTCCAGCTGCTCCTGGATTCCTGATTTTCAAAAATGCTGTGATATGATCAATGTTTTAAGTTTATGAGCCATCAATAGATAACTCATGGTCTCATACACTGCTGGCTGGTCTATAAAATGCTGCAGTCTCTGTGGAAAACCATGTGGTGTTGACAGTGATGACACTCCAGCCACCTCTAGTACAGACCCAAGAGGAACGGAAACCTGCACATGAACCTTTACAGCTGCATGGCTCCAAAGAGTCCAGAGGTGGAAACATGCAAAGTCCACCAGAGAACACATGCGGGAACAATGCTTCTGTAGGGAGATGTGGCCAGGTGTGCAGGAATGAGGTGCAGGTACCTGCCAGCACCTGAGGAACCTCGAAAAGCACAGGTGAAAGAAGTCAGTCCCAAAAGTCCACTTGCTGTGTGATTCCACTCCTGACATGCCCAGGACAGGCAGCCTATGCAGGTCGGGGGGCGGGGGGTGTTGATTAGTGGTTGTTAGGCTGGGGTGCCGGTAGATTGGGGGTAATAAGCAGTATGAAGCTTCTTTTCAAGATGACAAAAATCGGGCCTCTCTGGTGTTACAACGGGTTAAGTCTCAGCACTATGAAGCTGTCTGCAGCCACTGCAGCACGAGTTCGATCCCCGGCCAGGGAGCTTCCCACAGGGCACAGCAGACCTCTCCTGCCTCCCCGCTGCTCCCCTCAGCAGTGTGTTTCAGTAGATCTGCCTGTTCTGCTCCCCACTCTGTCTCTGCTGAATCCTCTCACCCCCCCATACCTCTGGCCTACACCCCAGATCTTGTATGCATAAATACATAAATCTCTATTTTTAAAAAAGAAAGAAAACTGAACTAAAAAGCAGGTAAGTAACTCCCCAGAGCTTGAAGCCCTGGTGGCCAAGCTGAGGCCTATTCCATGGTCTCCTGGGGGTCCCCAGTGGGACTGAACCCCAGTTTCCCACAGCCGTAGCACATCCATTCCACTATGCTGTCTCCTCGCTGTCTCCCTCCCCAGTCCACGCTTCTGCGATCACGTCTCGGCTGACCTGCTTCACCCAACTCTGTCGCAAGGGCACTGCGCGGGGAACCCAAACTAGAGCAGCCGTGCCTCTTGGGTTGGGGTCGGGGTCCCCTGGTGTGGAGTCAGGTGTGAGCCCCGTCTTCAGGGAACCTGGCTGGGCTCTGGCCTCCGTGTCCCCAGTGGCCTGGTGTGAGCTTGCACTTCCAGACCCGGGAACTGGGGGGGGGGGCTGTTGACCACCCCAGGCCGGCCGCCTGTGTGGGACGTGCTCAGAGCCGCCTTTCCCCCAGAGCCGCCTGTGTGGGACGTGCTCATTTCCCCTTTGGTTTACTTCGCCTGCCCCCGTGGCCCAGCTTCACCAAACCACACAAACCACCAACACAGAGACGCAGGTCACAGAGGCAGGTGGGGCAGAGTTCAGCAGATTCTGTGGGAACTATTGGAGGGTCAGCCCTCCGCGGTGACCTCGCGGTATCTGGGCCGGGGGAGGCAGGGAAGGCGCAGCAGCCCCAGGACCACCCCAGCCCCTGGCAAGGACCTATGTGGAGAGGCATCTCCCACAGCGAGGCTCAGGCCACTTTGACTGGGACGCAAGGCCTTCCCCTGTCAGCACAGGCCAAGTGGACCGAGCACAGAGGTGTGGGCTGGACACTACTCTTCACACCTCCAGACCCCCAGATTGGGAAGTGATGCCCAGAATTGCATTCTTTCATAAATCCAGGCCTGCTTGACCTCAGTCACAGCCCCCCCTCTTCAAGGAAGGAGATGTAGGGGTTAACGCGCCCACATTTACACACAGTGTGGAGCAACAGAATGGAAGCACCCCCATGGCTCAAAGACCTCAGGATGCCAGAATAACACTTTGATTTCACTTTTCATGTATTTCACAGTGACAGTTGGCTATTGTCCCCAGTTATTTATTCAAACAGTAATTAGGGGCCTCCCTGGTGGTGCAAGGGGTTAAGTCTCAGCACTATGAAGCTATCCACAAACACTGCAGTGGCCAGGGAGCTTCCCACAGGGCGCAGCAGACCTCTCCTGTCTCCCCGCTGCTCCCCTCAGCAGTGTTCTTTAGTCGATCTGCCTGTTCTGCTGCCCACTCTGTCTCTGGGGAATCCTCTCACCCCCCACACCTCTGGCCTATACCCCAGCTTTTATATGCATAAATAAATAAGCCTTTTTAAAAAAACAGTAATCTAAACACATCTGTGAGGGTGTTCTGTGCTTGTGGGTAATATCAACCGCCTTCTTGACCTTTGTAAGGTGGGTGAGCCACTTCCATTCCCCTGAGGGCCTTGAGAGCAAAACCTTCCTGGAGGAGAAATTCCAGCTCGAGGTGGTAGCATCAAGTCCTACCTGAGTTTCCAGACTCGCTAGTACCCACACTCAAGCAGGCCAATTCCTTAAAATAAAACGTGTGTCTCCCCTCACTGGTTCTGCTTTTCTGGAATGTTCTGACTGACACACTACCCTCAGCAGAAGGGTGCTGAGTGGCGGGATGTCAGGACACAAAGTCCACCTTTCAGCAGTGGGCATATGCCCGATGCTCCTTGGGAGAAACACCCTCTCTCTCCCCCTTCCCCTCAAGGTCATGGAAATGAGGGAGAAACTTGCCCCCTGCTCTGCTCTCATAAAACACATCCTGCTGTTGGTTTAATCAAAATGACCAGAGAACCAAAAATAACCCCATAAATTTATCCCAAGCAATGCCACAAACGGAAAATTACAGGAAGCACTCACAGAAGCATGAAGTCTGGGTCCCAGAGCCAGCTCCCACATAAATCAGACCAGATACGCCGCTGCCCTGCTGAAAATCCTCCCAAACCCTTAGAATAGCCCAAGCTTAATTCAGCCTGCAGCCCAAGGGGGTCCACCTCTCTCACCTCCTTCCCTGAAGCCCCGAACGTCAACCCGGAAGCTCGGCACCCGCCCGCAAGCTCCCCTGGCCCCATCCTTTGGGTCCTTATGGAAGTTTCATTACAAAGGCATTATTGATTCCATATGTGGCCATAGGTGATTGAAGGGGGAGACTGATGGGAAGAGTGGGTCATCCTTGGCTCCCTAGGCAACCAGCCCCCATCCTCAGGTGCTTCTTAAAGTTGCCTCATTAACATAACAAAAGACACCTTTATGGGCTCTCATCCCAGAGTTTTAGGAGCTCTGTGCCAGGAACAGAGTCAAAGACCAAAACTACATTTTTCATTATAATTCACACCACTTTCCCTTCTCCTCTCTCCCTCTTTCTTCTTAGACAGATCCTAGGTTCTATTTCCAACTGACCATTTTCACAGCATGTATCCAGCTAAATGACTATATTTCCCAAATAGGGGATAAGGGATACCACTGAGTAGAAACTGTTGAGCGGAATTAATAAGGAAATTCTTTAAAGAAAGGCAGACAGGGGGCCTCCTTGGTGGCGCGGGGTTAAAGTCTCAGTGCTATCAAGCTATTGCCAGTCACTGTGGCCTGAGTTTGATCCCCGGCCAGGGAGCTGACCCACATGGTGCAGCAGACCTCTCCTGCCTTGCCTGCTGCTCCCCTCGGCAGTGGATTTCAGTAGATCCTCCTGTTCTACTCCCCACTCCAGTGAGTCCTCTCACCCCCTGCACCTCTGGCCTACACCCCAGCTCTTGCATGCATAAATAAATAAAAAATAAATCTGGAAAAAAAAAAACAACTTCCTTGTAGTGAAGCATGGGCAAATACTTGTCCCGGGTTTTTTTTTGTTGTTATTGTTTTTAAAACACACAGCTGACAAGGGCCATTTTACCTTCTTCTTAGCTGTGTCTCCTATTTTCTTTCTGGAATATAACTGTGATGGCTGGAACTCCAGCACCCATAATGGACCCTGAAGTCACCTGAAGGCTAAAAGTCACACCCCTAAGGATGGCAAAGCTGAAAGACATCTGCTGAATTCATAACCCCAGTTAGTGTGCCTGGATTTGAAGAGACTGTCTTTAAAAAGGTAATTAAGATCAAATGGGGCTCTTGGGATGGGTCCCAATCCAATGTGCCTGGAGTCCTTCCAAGGAGACAAGATTGGGACACAGACACGCCACAAAGGTTAAGACACCCCAAGAAGACATTTCTGCTTGCTAGGACAGAAGTTTCAAAAGAAACAACCTCGGGGCCTCCCTGGTGGCGCAGTGGTTGAGCGCTGCGCTGTGGAGCTGTCGGCAGCACGCGATGCGAGTTCAATGCCCAGCTGGGGAGAATCCCACATGTGCCGCAGACCTCTCCTGCCTCGCCCGCTGCTCCCCTCAGCAGTGTGTTTCCGTTGATCTGCCTGTCCTGCTCCTCTGTCTTTGGTGAACCTTCTCGCCGCCCCATACCTCTGGCCTGTACCCCAGCTTGTATGTATAAATAAATAAATCTTTAAAAAAAAAAAGAAGAAACAACCTTGCTCACACCTTGGTCTTGCATGTGCAGCCCCCAGAACTGTGAGCAAATAAATCTCTGTGGTTTTAGTCACCCAGTCAATTTGTGATGGCAGCTGCAGGAAGCGGATACACCCCCAAGGCCCAGCATTCAGCAGTCAGGACACGTGCACACAGAGCACCTGCAAGGCCAGGCCCGCTGGACAGCCTGACCCAAAGGCCTGCTCTGGGGCTCTGGGCCGGCTGGTGCCCCCCAGGGGCTCTGGGCCGGCTGGTCTCCATCAGCTACAAGCCGGCCCAGCCTCCTGGCCCACCCCGCCCCGCCTGGCCCCTTAAATAAAGCCTCTCCGTGTGTGGCCGGGCCCTCTACTCTCCCCTGCAGCTCAGGCTCTGAGCCTGGTCCTCCCAGGGTTCCCCATCCCTCAAGCAACAGCATCCGGGCTCCAGCCGCCCAGCCAGCCCAGCCCTCTCTCCCACCCCGCCTTTGCACACTGCCTTCTAGACACATCCGCAGCCGGCCCTCAGCACATTCAGCATGAGTAGCTTTTCACGTGTCCAGCTCTGGTGACCAGGCCTGTGTCCAGGCCCTCTCCTCATCGCCCATCAGCACCTGTTGATTCGGCCTCAAACTCTCTCTCATCTGCCCTTCCACCCCAGCCCATTCCCCACTAGAGCAGGGCTTCTCCTCCCTGGAGGTCCTTTTAGGAGAACTTGAGGGTTTGTTGATAAATGAAAGGAAAAGGGCAGTGCGATGACTGGAAGGGGGCAAGGTCTCCCCTCCCCCATTAGAGGACAGGAGAGAGAGACAGCTGGGGGGCGGGGTGAGTCCAAGAGCAGAGGGCACCTCCCCTGTGTCCTGGCAGTGCCCCGGGGAGGCGGGGCCAGAGAGGAATGCATCAACATTACCATTAGCCTGATGCACCCGCACTTCCCCGCCACCCGCCCCCACGCCCAGCTCACTGAAGAGTGGAGCCCGCAGGCGGCCCTAGCTCGGGGCGCAGCCACCCTCCAGGAGACAGACTGAGCAGCGGAATCTGGCAGTTACTGCCGGAGGCCCCTCTGCTCACCTGGCCTCGCAGGTGGGGTGGAGGCCTGCATGGGAGAGAGGGCTGCCCAGAAGGGTGGAGGGGAGACCCAGCAGAGTGGGATTTGGGGTCCAATTGTTGGGGGGAGAGGATGTCCTGAATGCGCTCCACAAACATGGTTGTATGGACCTCACCCCCACCCCAGACCAAAGAGATCCGATACACCAAGGACTACAAATCCCATAATGCCATCATCACGGAAGGGAGGATGCTGGGAACCGAGGCAGGAGTTAAGTAGCCAGGCTCGATGTATAAAGATACGGGCGTTGGGGGGCTTGGTTTTTTGCTTTCAGTGTGCTGCTGGGGTTCCAGCTCAGCAGAACTGGGAGGAGCATCACCAACTTACCCCTCTCTTTCTCCCTGAGTCATTCCTTTCTTCATTTCCCCTTTTTGTAAATAAACCCTTTATTAACCTATGTGTATGCCTGCAGTTGAGTCTCATAAGTCCCATTTAAGTGCATGGGTGAGGACCCACAGTGAGGCCACCCCACTTCACACTGGGGTTGCCTGTAACACAACTACATGAGTCGGCTGAGCTTTCTACCAGCAGCGCTCAGCTTTGGAAGGTTCTGCACTCACAGGCTTGACCCTTTTCCCATTTATCTCCTAGACGGCAAATGCAAATGTCCGCCGGTGGGTCCCAGGTCAGACTTCAGCGACAGAGGGGCACAGGGGTGCAGAGACCGCTCCAGCAACCAAGCTGTCCCTGGCCGCTCTCCAATGGGAGACTGAGGAGCTGCCCCCTCACCTGGGGGCTGTCCCTGTGGTCTGGCTCGAGGTAGAGGTGGCGGGCAGGTGAGGGAGCAATTGGGAGGCTGGGGGTGCTGAGCCTCGCCCCGAAGGAATGTTTATTCGTGTGATAATTCCCATGAGAACAAAATGGGGTGAATGAGGACAATGTGGGTGGCAGATGGGTACTGTTACCACGTGGGGCGACAACCTGAGCACAGGTGGTCTGGAAGGGGCCATTCTGGGGATCACACTGCCCCTCCTGCAAGACCCCTAAGTGACCCAGAGACAGAGCCAGTCCCCAGGTGCTTCATGCGGCCTGGGTCTCTCTCAGGGGGGCAGCGCCTCCCTCCTTTCCGGGGAATCACCCAACAGGGCCCCCAGCAGACCTCCCAGCCCTACAAGGGCCCAGTGCTGAGGGGCCACCAAGACTCCAGGGCAGTCACCTGGCCTGTTTCCAAGTCACCCCGGGGGCACCTGTGGCTGGGCCAGAAACTGCCCACCTGACCCCACCTGCTCCTTCCTCAGGCCCAGAGCCCTTCCCGAAACCCTTTGGAAGCCGGGCTCGTCCTCTTCTGGCACAGAAGTCGCCCCTGCCCGGCCGCCTGCCGCTCTGACTCACACTCTCCAGCACTCACAC
>PVIJ01022058.1:0-17052 GCA_004024925.1 Scalopus aquaticus
CTGGCTTATTTCACTGAGTATGATCCCCTCTAATTCCATCCATGTCGCTGCAAATTGCATGTGTTTATCTTCTTTCCATGCTGAATAGTACTCCATTGTGTATATGTACCACATCTTCTGGATCCAATCATCTATTTTTGGACATCTGGGTTGCTTCCATACCTTTGCTGTTGTGAACAGTGCTGCAATGAACATACGGACATGTTATATAAATGAAATATAGCTCTGCTTATTTCTGACTAATAAGATATCTCAGTAATCTGGGTCATGATTAGGGAAAGCTGTGTGAGCTTTTAGAGGAGTTGTGTTTTTTTTTTTTTCTTTCTCCCTACTCACCCCATTGCCCCAAACCTTCCTATTATCTCCACCAACTACTTCTGTCTGCTACTGCACTTGTGCATATAGTGCCATCTAAGGGTTGGGTATGTGATGGAAATTCCTAGGCATTCCCCCAAAATTGCAGTGTCAGCTCTTTTACAACTCTTCTTCCTATTTCTGAATCATATCTAATGGTGCCAAGTTAGCCAGTAGCCAGCAGAATGGCCAATTCCATTTAATAGTTTTGTAAAATTATGTCAGAAAAATAAATGAGTATGAGATTTATAGAATTTTCTCCTGATGGTAAGCAAGTTTACACAGATAGCGAAAGACATTATTATAAAATGAATAGTTTCATACAAACTTTGTCCCAAGCTGATCTGAGTTCAAATTCATCCTCTGGGCTCATACCGTTTTTCCTGTTATAATGTGTGATATACTTGGGACATATTAGGCCCCTGAAGTTGAGTCAAGTTATGATTCAGTACCCCAGGCAAATTAAATGAAGCCAAAAAGCGTCACATTCTACAAAAATAATGAAACTGTTTTGTGGGACATAAGGAATGAAAGTGAAAATTTAAAGCAAATCTATTTATTTTGCACCAGAGCATTAAAACAATTCTTGTAACATTGTTTCCCTGTCATTTACCTCTCATCTAAACACTAGAAGTCAGTAGGAAACACCATTCCTTTCTTAGATAGGAGAACCTGTTCACGGGTTGTAAAAATATTGTTTATAATTTTCATTTTCTTTGGAAGGTATGATTTTTCCTGATATACCACAGTATTTTTTTCATTTCCTTACATTTTTATGCTCAGAGTACTTTGAAAGTAATTTTTATGTGTGTTTAAAAACACAATTTTGTTAAACACATCTTGTACTTTTTGATGAAAACTAACTTGTGAATGAAAATACTTCATCATCAACTACTGCTACCTTGTAATTGTATCACAGATTTGTTGTAAAAATAAAAACATAGTTTATCTACTCTTTTGGTAAGTGGTAATGAACAGTTTGATACCATTTTATATTTATATTAAAGATAGAGTACGTATGTTTTTGTTTATAGAACTTTTTTGAGAAACCTGTCATGTTTGATAAGTTCTTAGACTTTATCTCCAAAATCCTTTTGCGAACTCTACCAGTGATAAGGACTGAAAATTTTCAGTTATACATGCTAGGATTCTAAGGTGGTTCACCTACTTAGTGTTCTTTATGCAAATTCCTCAAACTCTCAAGATCCTCAGCTTTCTTGTCTCTAAAGTTAGAAGAATTATACTTAGCTCACAGGGCTATTTTGAAGATTAAAGGAGATTATATATGATAATTTCCTTTAAAACTTAGGTCTTTTCCCTATAAAATAAAAAATTTCCATAAAAAATAAGATTATGCCCTTTTTTGTCATTGTGGCCCATCCTCTCGCCTGTTTCACCCATCCCTTCCCCACTACCACCCCCACTGCCTCTGGTGATGACCAGGTTGTTCTTTGTATCTATGAGTTTGGGATTTGTTTGTTTTAGGTTCCACCTGTAGTTGAGGTCATAGTATTTGTCTTTCTCTGCCTTATTTCACTTGTCATAGTGATCTTATATCCATGTATAGTTTTTGCAAATGGGTGAATTTTCTTCTTTTTCATGGCTGAGTATGTTTAAAACATTTTCTCTACCTGTTCCTCCAATGATAAACACTTTGGTTGTTTCCATGTATTCGTTATTTTAAATAATGCTGCAGTGAACATAGAGCAGATATCTTTTTGAGGTAATGATTTTGTTTTCTTCAAATAAATACCCAGAAATATAATAACTGGTTTGTATAATAACTAATTTTAATTTTGTGTTTATCATACTGTTTCCCATATGGCTCCACCAATAGTGCACATTACCTTTTCTGCCGACTCTTATTTCTTGTCTTTTTGATGATGATAACCATTCCAACAGGTGTGAGGTGATATCTTAGTGTGGTTTTGATTTGTATTTCCCTGATGATTTGTGAAGTTCAGCACCTTTTCCTGTACCTGCTGACCATTTGTATATCTTTGTTGGAAAAATGCTGCTTCAGATCCTCTATTTTTTTTCATCAGATTGTTTTTTTGTTGTTGAGTCATGTAAGTTGTTTATAAATTTGGGGCATTAACCCCTTCTCAGATAGAAGATTTGCATATATTTTCTCCGACTCTGTTAGATTGCCTTTTCATTTCACTGATGGTTTTCTTAAACATTTCTAGACATTGGAAGTCATCCTAATCTGTATCTGCTACTATTGATTTCCAGATCCAGGAATAGCTTCCAAATAATGGCATTCCTTTAAATGAAATAATTATAATTTATCTAGCTCACTGCCACTGTTTTGCAAGGCTTAGAAAATTGTGCTGTTTTTGCAATCTGTTCATTCAAATGTTTTATGAATTAAAAGCAGAGGCATATCATGTTCTAAGATCCTATAGTTCATTATTGAAAATAAAGAATCCATTTATAGGTAAGAATTGTCTACAGTGTCTGCAAGAGTAAACAGACCCACTCATAAGAGTAAGTGTTGCCTTCAAATTTGTACTGAAGTATGCTGAAAAACATGTATACTATAGCTGTGATAATGAGCAGTACAGTAGAGAGAGGTGATTTATGATACCTGTTTCTGACAGCTATAGTGCTGAGATTCCCATGGTATCTGATCATGGCATTAGCATGCTGACAGCTCAGCATTTAGAACATTATGGTAATTTATCCTGCCTATGCTGTCACCTGCACTGTCAGAGTTTCTTTTTAATGATGGTATAACTATTTTGTTTGTTTGTACTGCATTCTTTTCATTTGGCTAATGCTTTCTCATTAGATTGAACCTACTAAATGAGAGTAATTAAGTGCTTCCTATAGCTCAGATGCAATGATTAAGTTGCAGAGCTGCTACTGATTATGTTTTGTCATTTATCTCTATTAATCTGAGAATAATCCAGATGATAAACACATGTAATTTTTTGCTAATGTTCAATAGATGAAATTTATAGTTTCTCATGGAGCCAAGCAGTAAGTGTATATTCATATATAAATAGTAAGTTGTTGTATGTGAATCTGCTTTAAATAACCATACAAGATACAACTAGAGTTAATAAAAAGGGAAAGATACTTTTGTCACTCCAAGTTTACCCTTTCCTGAAACAACCTTTCTTTGTTTCAAAAGAAAGAAAAATATCTTTAATCCTTGTTATAGAGCAAGTTGTTTCTCTGACTTTTCTTTGAGTCATATGTAGAGATAAAACTAAAATTTGTTTTAATATCAAATATTTGAAGTTCTGACTATTTTTCAACTCATGCACTCTGATCTTATAAATGATAAGTTTATGATTCTAGAAGAAAATGTGTTTCAAATAAATTGTTAATTAACTCATGGGATTAATCATTTTTTTGCTTCTTTAATAAGCTAAGATGCAGATATAATAATGTGGACTTACATACACATTTTTGAAGATAATTCATGTTGCATATGTATTTTTGTTTATATTTGACAGTATTTTCTATAAAAATAAATTATTTCCATAATTGTGATTGTTGTGAATATTATCAGTAATGCTATCTTTTTAAAGTCTCTATAAATAATTCCAAACCAATTGATATGTTTTGTTTGCAGTCATAGAGAATATATGTCAAACTCATACCTAATGTAATCATTTTGTAAAAATTTATTCCTAACTTGCTATAATAATTCCATCAAACTTTCTAATTGTACTAAAAGGAAATAAAGGATTGATTTTAGGGAATTACGTCTTATGACACTACTTTCATAAATGCTTAGAAAGATCACAGAATTACTCGTTCTGTGAATATCTGTGTTCTTAGGTTACCCCGAATCTTCAGTTTATATACAAATGGTAGGCAAATTAACAGAAGCCAAACTATTGTATTTAATATAATTAGGAGTTTGGTGATTTAACCAACATTGGAAAAAGAACATTAACAGTTCTTATTTTGAAAAAGAGCATAGTTGCGTTTGAGCTTTTAGCTTGTTTCTACACATGGCAATACATTAGGAACTGCTTTTATGTTTCACTTAAGAAAAAGATCTTTTAGGCATCTACACATGTAATTTCCCCCCTTTTTATTTTTGCACATTTAGATCATTTGCAGTATTTTGTTCTATGAATAGATGGTAGCTCCTAAAATTAAATACCTCAAACATTGATTTCAGGCCTACTTCAGCCAGTTAACTTTAATGGCATATTTTTTATGAAGACATTACATTTTTAAATCTTAAATGGAATTTGATATTTTTAATGATTATTCATGTATCTTTGGATTCTTTCTAAAATAAGTGATTTTTCCAAAGGGTTTTAGGCTACAAGGTGAACTAACCCTTACCACCTTTACATATAGAAATGTCTTCCATGCAGACTAGTTGGAAATTGAGACTATCATAAATATTGGAGTTTTATTATGTTCCCTAGCAGTCTATTTGAGTTGTTTTTTCCTGCAGTTTTTAGGAGATTTAATATTTAGTCTAATAGAAATTGTTACCTTTCTTAAAAATAAAATTTTTCAATACTGATTAAGACTAGCTTGAAGAATTATTTTGTTGAAATAATCAGATTATATGAAGTAATGGTTTGTTAATAGCAATAAAATAGAAAATCAGTGGTTTTAAAATCATGGGAAATGTCTCTGAGAGGCAATGTCAGTTAAGTAAAGGGCCAAAAGCAGGAAGTCCTAAGTTCTAACTCAGACATTGTTCCTGTTACTTATTTCATCAGATAAATCTCTTTCTTCTTCTGTAATATTAGGATGAGTAATTGTGAGTATTAGGATCTTTGAATGCTAAATGATAAAATAAGAAACCTGAAAAGGAATACACTTTAAAATTCCTGACAGTTTTCCTATCATTGTGTAATGATTTATTTAAAAATGCAAAAATTGGATGATGCTTCAGAAGATGGAATGTTTACTAATCTAAAAGATGTATCTTTTTTAAGTAAAGATGGGAACAACAGTTTTGACATAAGAATCTATTCATTATTGAATCTCTATTTGCTGTTTACTTGTCTAGTTATTTCCTAAATGTTCTTCTTTTTATTATTTCAGTTTTAAAAATTGCAATTCTTGACTACTGCCACCCTCTCCCTTGTCCCCACAACAAACAAAAGTCTATTTGAGTTGTTAATGTTGAAGTCACAGGTTATAACTATTCTTTCTCTTTGGTGAAAAAAATAATTATAAAAATAGGATAAAGAGAAAATTCTTTTTTTCCCCTTGTTGGTCAGTTGTATAGAAGTAATTTAAAATACCGTATATTGAATTCTTTGATCATTTCTCCTGGGTGGATTGGGAGAGAAGTCAAAGCTGAGGCAATTGCTTCTGGGCTCTCTTTCTGTGTGCCTGGTAAATGAAACACAAGGAACCTCACCAAACTACATGACTAATGGCAACCTCCAGTGCCGCCTGCAATCAAAGATTAATTTGCTTTATCAAGTTTAAAGAATACGGGGTGATAAATCATGTCAAAAAGAAATAATCAGTCAAAGGCTGATGTTCTTTTCTACATGTGAAGACAGGTGCTATGAGGCATGCATTTGCTATATACAGTTAATTTTGTTTTTATGCATTTATGTTCATCTTAATTTCTATTTAGTTGATTTTTAAATCAAATAATTTCTCTCATCAACTAACACTCTAATTGAAAAGGACACAAGATTGTAGTGCTAAATCAGCATTCTTTTCCTTTAATTTGTATAGGTGTATTTTCATATGAGCATTATTAATAAATGTTTTCTTTTTTCAAATATGAAATTAATATGGTATTAATTTTTAAATTTTTAATTATTAAAAAATTAATACCAAATGGGAAGTGAAATTATTTTCTCCATGACAAGATGCCTAAGGATCTGAGTGTTCATATTTGTAATAGATGTCTCTGTAGTATATCTAAATATTGCGTGAGATTTTCACTTTACTCAAATCTCTCTACCTTAGAGATAGCTAGAAGTCTCACTGATTCTATCTCCTGGGTCCTTAATGCAGGCTCCATTTTAGGTAAGATTGTATTATAAAGAAGTAGCCTTCCCAACACTTTAAACAAAAGCATTTTGAACAGTATCCAAAACCAATCTTGTATTTTTTTTAAAGATTTATTTATTTATGCATACAAGCTGGGGTACAGACCAGCAGCATGGGGCTGCAAGAGGGTTCACCACAGACAGAGTGGGGAGCAAAACAGGCAGATCGACGGAAACACACTGCTGAGGGGAACAGCCGGCAAATCAGGAGAGGTCTGCCACACCATGTAGGAATCTTCCCAGCTGGGCATCAAACTTGCGTCGCCACTGCCGATAGCTCCACAGCCTAGCGCCCAACTGCTGTGCCACCGGGGAGGCCCAATCTTGTATTTTTTTCAGAGGCCATCGGGACTCTTCTTAAGTAAGACTTGGTATCATTTTAGCAGAGTTACTGTTTTTAGTTATAATCATCTTCAACATATATTTTGATATACTTAGGTATGTAGTACTTCCTACAGTAAGTCTTTTCTAGCTTACTCTACCTTCAGTGACTAATTTGAAGCTTAGAAATTATTAATTTTCCATTTGATATACAAAGTCAAATAAAAATTCATTATAATCTTGAAACTTTGAGCAGTTGTAGGAAATCTTTCCCTAGAGTGACTCTTCATTTTCTTTTTCTTCATGGTTTCTCCTAGTGTGTCTAGATTTTGACACTTTTTTTACTACAGTAAATTGTTAGATATCTAGAGGGCTTATTTTTTTTTAATATTTTTTTATTCTGTTTGTGATTCTTAGGAATTCTATTAAAATATAAAGGTCCATTAGTGAACTACCAGTAGCCTCCTGAAGACAGATTATCTTATCAGCTTATGTGGGTCTTAAAAGATTTCTTTTTAAACTGAGTAGGATTTTAACTTGCCCGTACAATTTCCACAATAAAGTATTTATCATGATCAAATTCATTCTGAAATGAGAAGATGGATGAGGACCCTTCCAATTTGAAAATTTTGTAACCCAGGACACGTCTATTTTGACACTGAGTCACTATTGATTATTAGTTATTCATATATTATTAGCCTATCCTAGAGAATTGCAATTGTATAAATGGTACAATGGAGTAAAAATAGGTTTAGGTTTGAAGAGTGGACATTTTTTTCCAAGGTCTAATTCCAGACAAGTCACAGGCAATGACTTTTCTTAAACTTGGCAGTACCTGAGGTTACAAGACAATAAAATAACCTAAAATCTAAGCAGACATAGATTATTATTAGGAGAGAAGGAACATGAGCATTTTCTGAACTGAGGTAGACAAAGCAAATGCCATCGAGAATGATTGGCTCAAAATAGTTAAATCGATAGAAGTCAATTATGGGCTAGCAAGAGAAAGTGGCTTCCCAGAGAAGAAAGCCATCCCAGATGGCTTTAGATATATGGGGATTTTTGTACTCTCTTGATGACTTTCCGCCACAAACCCCACCAGGCAGTCCCAAAAAGATACTATAAGAGTCCTGATAAAATCTTCCCTCAGTTTACAGACCTGCAAGTGGCAAACAACAGTGGGAGGAACTCAAAACATCACCTGAACACTTCTCCATTGTCCCCTACTAAAGAAAAGGGTATTAATTTATATAGTAAGAAAAGCAACCAATGCAAAAGCATTGAAACCAAGGAAGGAAGCAGGATGGGGGAAATTACTGTCCTATAGGGAAGCAGAGACAAGTATATGCACTGGGCCTAGAGCTACAGCTGCAGAGGGGGTAAGAACACTGAGACGGTCATACCCCCAAAACCCAGAGACACAATGCCTACATAACACTGAAACTTAAAGCAAAGAACACTCCTCCATTCCCCATCACCAGACTAGCAAGCATTAGGTAACAAGTATTAACAGAGTGGTAGAAGCTGCTGGGAGAGTTGCCAGAACATTGAGATGGATCACCTCTGAGGCATACACACTAATGGGAGATCTAAAGCTAAGGGAGGAGCAAATATTGAGAAAGTTTCTCTTGAGAACCAGACCACCCTAAATAAATGATATCTTTGGAGTATTTTGAGTGAAACCTGGGATGTACTGTGGACAACCATCCAAAGGCAACAAAAATATCTGAGAATCAGTCCGACTCCTAACTATTAATTCAAGCCCATACATGAAAAACTTCACAGAAAAACATGCTAATTTCCAGAAATAAAACCACAAAAAAAATCTGGCTTTTGACAAAAGTTTACACGAAAGAAGATTAAAAAAACAAAAACAAAAACACCACCAAATGCCAGGAGACAAAACAAACCACAATTATATTCAACTATAATGCAGATATTAGAACTGTACGGCAAGGAGTTTACAATAACTATGACTGATATGTTAAAGGTTCTGATGGTAAAGGTAGACAACATGCACGATCATATGGGTAACTGCAGCAGACAGTTTGAAAAATCACAAGAAAAATTAAATGTTTAAAGTAAAAAACTCTTTAACAGGTGAAGAATGACTTCAAAGGTCTTATCAACTTAACATGATTGAGGAAAGAATCGGTGAACTCAAAGGTAGGTCAAGAATGATTACCCAAAGTGAGACACACACAAAAAAAAGGAATGAATAAAATATTAAGAGAACATCCAAAAGTTGTGGGACAGTATAATATATGCACAAGGCAATGTAAAATTGGAATAATGCTGTCAACCAGCTTGACGCAGCTGACACTCATCTAGCAACAATACATTCTTTTCACACGCATTCACCAAGGTAGAGTGTATTTGGGACCATAAAACAAGTGCTAACAAATTTAAAAAGAAATCCTACAAAGTGTGTTTTCAGCCTGTAAAAAAAAAGTTAAATTTGAAATCAGTAAACTTGTTACCTAATACAAAAGATATCTAGAAAAATCACCAAATGTTTAGAAATAACACCATACCTTCTAAGAAATCTATAGATCAAAGAGGAAATCTCAAGGTAGATAAAATTTTGAACTGAATGAAAATGAAAATATAATTTAAAATACCATTATTAGTGTAATACTGCTGAAGAAGTTCTACAGTGAAGTTTATAGTATTGAATTATCATATTAAAAAAGAAGGAAAGACTCAAATAAGAACTCGAGAAGAAGGGTTGGTACTTTTTCTGTCCAGGTCCAGATAGCAAATATTTTAGGCTTTATAGGACATGTATGATGTCTGACACATGCTGTTCTTTTTTGTTATTGTTTTTACCATTTTTTTAAATGTGAAAACTATTCTTGGCTTGAGGGCCATAAAAAATGTCATGTGCCATATTTGGCCTATGGACCATAATTTACCTAACACTGATTTAGAAAAAGAAGAGCAAATTAAATTCAAAGCAAGAGGGAACAAAATAATAAAGATGAGCACCAATGATTGAAAAACAATAGAAAAAACATTGAAAACAAAAGTTGTTTGAAAAAATAAATAAAACTAGCCAAGAAAAGTACACACAAATTAGTGTTAATATTGAATTTATGACAAATCATGAATACCAGTACAGATCTCACAGATTTTAAAAGGATAATAAAATAACACAGCTTGACAACTTGGATTAAATGGACATTTCTGTGAAAGACAAACTACCAAAATTCACTCTAGAAGAAATACATAACCAGAATAGCCTGATAACTACTACTAAGTAACAGATCATATTGAAAACCTTCCAATAAAGCAAACTCCAGGCTCAGATTTTTCACTGCAGAATTCTGCCAAATATATAACAAAGAAATGTTCCTTCCATATGATTTCTTACAGAAAACAGAAGAGAAGGAAACATTTCCCAATTTATTTTACAGTGCTATCATTACCCTGATTCAAAAACCAGATAAAGAAAAAATAACAGATGGTTTCAATTTGGAAGAGTATTGGGGAACCAAATAAGGGACCAGGAAAAAAATAATTATAATAAATAAAAATTGAAAATTAACAGACAACTATAATTCAGAGACATTCTGCAGGGGAAGAGGAACGAAAAGAGATCAAAACGGGAGGGAAGAGCGCAAGGGTCTATGATGATGGTGCATGGGTGAATTGGTGGTGGGAATTTACGGGGACTACACCTGAGAGGAGAAAGCATACATTGTACAAAAAGGAACAATGATGTAAAATGCATGTAAATAAAATACATTTTTAAAATATTATTTTAAAAAAAGTAAATATCCATCATGAACATAGACTTAAAAGTTCTCAACAAAATGTGTGACATCAACCAAATAGAATCATCCCAATAGTGACGCATGGCTGGTTCAGCACTTAGAAATTAGTCAATGTAATTAGCCTCCTCAACAAGCTAAAAGAGAAAAACTATATGATCATCTCAGTAGATGCATAAAAAGTTTTTAATACCCATGCTTAGTAAACAGTAAAACAGTAATAGAAGGCATTTTCCTTAATCTGGTCAGTGCTAGTTATGAAAAACATCATTATACATAATACTGAATGCTTTCCTTCTGTATCAGTAACAATGCAGGGATATCCTTTCTCACCACTCCTGCTCTGCATCAGACCAGATTCTATCTGGTTCAATGAGACAGAAAGAGAAATTTGTTTAATGTAAAGATTGGAAAGAAAGAAAAAAAATCTCTATTCCAAGATTGCATATTATATAGAGAATGCCCAGAAATCTGCAAAAAAAGAGCCTAAAACTTATAAGTGTATTTAGCAAAGTTACAGGATCTAAGGTCCATATCAGAATCTCAATAGCACTTCTATATGCTTGCAATGAACAATTGATATTTTATTTTTTAAAGTACTGCATAAACTATAGCCCCCACCCAAAAATGTATGTAGTATCTATATATTAAAACTGTAAAATGCTGATTATCGAAATCAAAGACCTAAATGGAGATATATACCATGCATGATCATAAGATGCTCTATCATTAAAATGTTAATTCTCCCCAAATTAATCTGTAAATCCAGTGCATTTCCCAAACATTCTCAGCAGGATTTTTTGTAGTTATCAACAAATTGATTCTAAAGCTTGTATGAGAAGCTCACAGGAACAAGAATTGCTAAAGCAGTTTTGGGAGAGAACAAAATTAGAGGATGCACAGATTCAGTTTCAAGATTAATCACAAAGCTACAGTAATCAAGAGAATGTGTCACTGGCATAAATCAGTGAACCATAATAGAAAGTTAAAATTAGGCCCACACGAATATATATACATTGCTGATTTTTACAAATATGCAAACGAAATTCACTAGAGAAAGGATAGTCTTGTTTCTTTTCCTTTTTTTTAAGACTTTTTTATTTGTGCATACAAGAACTAGGGTGTAGGCCAGAGGTATGGGGTTGGGAGGAGGTAGGAGATAAGAGGATTCACCAGAGACAGAGTAGGAAGCAGAACAGGCAGATCCACTGAAATACACTGCTGATGGGAGCAGCAGGCGAGTCAGGAGAAGTCTGCTTCATGATGTAGGATAGCTACCTGGCCAGGGATCTAACTTGTGTTGCAGTGGCTGGTGATAGCTTGATAGTGCTGAGACTTAATCCCTTGCACCACCAGGAAGGCCCAAAAGGATAGTCTTTTCAACAAATTGTTCTAGCTCTTTGGGTGTCCTTATGCAAAAAATAAGGACTTGTCTCCACATTGTACACCTTATACAAAAGTTGACTGAAAAGCAATTAAAAGACAAACCGCAAATGGCAGGGGGAATTGAAAATTGCAGTACTGACCAATAATTTAAAATATGTAAAGTCTTGAAACTCAATGATAAGAAACAATGCATTAAATTAATGGACAGAAGACACTTCAGTGAAGAAGGTATACATGGGGTGGTAATAGGTGTGGTGTAATTACACATCTGAACCTGTACCCCTAAATCATATACAGTGTTGTAAATCCATATTGCCTCAATAAAAAATGATACGCTTTTTTTAAAATAGGAAAAGTCAACATCATTATCATTAGGAAAATGCAAATTAAAACCACAATGAGATACACCTATTAGAATGGCTAACACCCAGTAATATTTCTAGAAATAAACCTAGTCTTTTTCCACGACTTTGTTCCTCATGTTGAATGGCACCATCTGGCATAGACCAGAAACAAAGGAAACATTTTTATTTCATCTCTTTCTCATTATTCCTCACCATTTTTTACCTCATAAATCTATCACCAACCTATCGATTTCTCTTCTTAGCCATAGTACAGGTTATCATCTCTTTTACTTGGGCTATTATATTAACCCTCAAATGTGAATCCTCCTTTTATTCTGCCCTTCCCACTTCATGTTTTCAGCCTGCTTTATACATTGTAGCTAGAATAATCTTTTCCAAAAAATAAATCTTATTTTCTTTTCCAGTGTTTAAAATGGCTTCCCATTCTTTTTAGGGTAAGAATAAACTTCATGTTGCTAAACTTCATGATCTAGTCCCAAACAATCCCCTTAACTTCTTGTCACACCCACTTTCCTAGCTAGCCACTGACCTTCTTTAAGACCCTTAAGACCCTTACATTAATATCTGTCTCTTTCACTTGGACTGTAACCTCCATAAAGATAGGAATTATGTTTGATTTTGTTCATGCCAGCCCTGGTATTGTAGCTAACACATGTTAGAATACTTATCAAGCTCACATTTACCAAATTCAGTTGACTACCAACTGAATAAAAGAATAAGCTATACTGCCCTGAGTGATAAATTAGAATTGCAACTGAGTACATGGACCCAACATGAGGTTAGCCATCTCTTCTGTGAGTAGGAGTTGGGCTGTAAAGAGTTGATGTCCTATCATACCCCATGTTAAGAAACTCTAATCCACATCCCTTTCGACTGTCAGTCTTCTCTTTCCCTGTTAGGTAACAAGAATCCCCAAGTATAATGAGAGGAGTCTGACTACAGTGACGCCCAAGGGAACTTTTTATGTACATTTGTCAAAACTCATAGAACTATATATTTTTGAAAAGGGTAAGTTTTATTGTATATAAATTATACCCAACTTAAAAATCATTCCCTATTTTAAATAGGTATCTGGTCTACTTCCAAGAATTTCTCCTTTCTATCCTTACCTGGCTATAGAAGTTGTATTCATGTATCACACAGAGGTTTAAAAAAAAAAAAAAAAACTGTTTTGAATCCAGAATATTCTTTACTTTCATGTCTTCTCCTCACTCTCTCTTTCTAATTCCATGAATTTGAATGAATGAATGAATGAATGAATGAGTGAAAAACAGAAATTGTTGGTGACCTGATTATATTAGGATAACTCTGAGGTGACTTTGTTCCCATGATAGACTGTCCTTACTCACTTCCACCTGATTCTTCCTCACACCATTCCTTTAAATGACATTTGCAAAATTTCTCAAAAGTGTTCATTTTCTTTCCCTGGTCTTTTCTCTTCTGGGTTATATAGATTTGAAATGAAAGAATTAGAGAAGGTCTTTCACTATAACATGGTCTCCTAAATGAAGACTAAGACAAAGCCTTTTTCCCAAATAAAAATATTTAGACACAGGAGTTCAATTAAAGAGGGTTGTATTTATGACCTGGCAATACCACTTTTGGGAATCTACCCAAAGGACACAAAAACACTAATCCAAAAGGATACATGCACCCCTTTGTTTATTGCAGCACTGTTTACAATAGCTAAGGTGTGGAAACAAACCAGATGCCCAAAAATAGATGGATTGGATCAAGAAGATGTGGTACATATACACAATGGAATACTATTCAGCATTCAAAAAAGATAAACACATGCAATTTGCAGCAACATGGATGGAACTAGAAGGGATCATGCTTAGCAAAATAAGCCAGAAAGAGAGAGAAAAATATTGAAAGGTTTTACTTAGAACAACAATATAGGGGAACCAAACGAGAGAGACACTCAGCAAGGGAGGGGGAGGATAAGGGCTCAAAATGGGGTAGAAAAGAGCATAAGCGACTATGGTGATGGGTCACGGGTAAATCGATGGTGGATTACCAAGGGGAACACACAATGTAAAAGATATAAATAGCAATAAAAAAAAATAGAGGGTTGTATTTAAAGTTGATTTATTAGGATAAAAACAAAAAAAAATAAAAAGATAACATACTTTGATCTAACAAAAAGCCTCAACTGGAAAACTGGATAGAAATGACTGAAATCAAAATGATCATTTTGCAGGGATATCTATTTTGACTTTTGCTACTGCCAACCCTGAAGCCATTCAATTTTTTTAAGATTGTATGCTTATGTGAAGATTCACTTTTAAAATTATGAATGACGAACTAATGTTGAATAATGCCTGTGTCATAGAGTAATTGTCATTCATCATGAGTTTTTTACACTTCTATTTTTTTGTTTTCTGCCTATGTGGTATGTGTCATGTAGAAGTGTATAATGCACATTGCTTCAGAGTAAAATCAAGACAAAGAAATTGACATTTATTGGTGAAATGTAAATGTGAATTGTTTGAAATATACAATTTGCTCAGAATCTTTCTTATACATAGATATTGGAAAGAGGCTAAATTCATCCTTGATATGTTTGCTTCTGGTTTTTAATGGTAATGAAGCATTAGTTTTGGATTTTGTGCCATATGTATCTATTAGAATGTTGTAGAGTCTCTTAAGATAATTGATGATTCTTGAAAGCAAGAATCTTTTTCATAGAATTTTCTGTTGAAAAATAGTTTGAATTGTTCAAGCTAATTGAGGAAAGGTATTGTTAGAAGTCACTTGTGCAGTCTGAACATTTGGTTCAGACTCCATCACAAAAAGTATCATAGTCTGGACTCCAAGGTCTCACCAAACAACAAGACCATATATTTTCTAGACATTTTGTTGATGACATAGTACAGTACAACCTGAGTGGGTTCCTAGACTCATTCCAACATAGGTGTGAGTGTTACCTTTCACATACCAACAAACAAGTTATATTCAGACACCAGTAGGGGATCTGAGAATTCTCAATTCTGAAACTACCAGGAGATAACATCAGATTTCACAGGTTAAGTGCTCAGCCCTAACAGACATGCCTTTCTCCCCCTTCAGATACCAGGCTGTTACCTTTACTTTTGACCTCCTGGCTATAAATCAAAGGTTCCCACAGTCCCTTCCTCAGGGTCGATTAATTTGCTAGAGTGGTTCAGGAAATGTTTTACTTACGAGATCACTGGTTTACTATAAGAGGATATAACTGTGGAACAATCAGATTGAAGATATGCACAAGGCAGGAATGGAGAAAGGACAGAGCTTCCATGCCTCTCAAGTCACATCATTCTCCTCAGAACTGCACATATTAACCAATATGTGAGTCTGGACACTCTCCAAACCCGTCCCTTTTCGAGTTTTATGAAGATTTCATTACATTATGAAGAAATCGTACATAGGTATGACTGATTAACGCATTGACCGTTGGCAGTTCATTCAATCTCCATGCCCTCTCGCCTCCTCGAAGGCCTGGGTGTGGGAATGTATGATTCTACCCTCTAATAGTCACATGACTGGTTCACCTGGCAGCCAGACCTCATCTGTAAGGTCTTCTAAAATCAGCCCATTCACATGACAAAAGAATTATCACCTCAACAGTTGGGAAATTCCAGGGTTTTAGGAGCTAAGAGTGAGGAACTCTGCATGAAAACCAAACATAAGAAATGTATTTTGGCCATGTGAATAACCAAATATATATGTCTTATAAATCACAATAGTGTGTTGCCTTTTATAAATAAAGATAATATTTTATGTCCATCATGAATATGGAATTATTCCAGATTACTTTTCTGGTTATAATGCAAACATTCATATCAGTAAATTACCACTGGTAACATGGGTGGTTGTAAATACCCTCTGACAAAATGATTTTTTTTCTTAGCAAAACTCTAAAAAACCCTTTCTCTGTATTCATTAGGGAATAAAATATTGACTCTTTCAAATACCATGTGCAATCAGTATGCTAGATAATTTATTTACTTTGGTCCTAACAACCATGTGAAGTGAGTATTGTGCCACTCTTAGAGATGAGGGAATTAAAATCAGAATAAACAACCTTCCCTAGTACTACTGAATCACAGAGCAATGTTTCAGACCTGGTGCTCTCAACAAAGCCATGTGAAGAGTGAAAAATTTTTATAGCCACTTTTTTATTCCAGGCATGAGTACTAAAGGCCTGGTTTCCTAGAAGATTGTTGAACAGTTGTTTTTTATTTTTCAAATTTATTTGATCAGTTGTAACATTTTATATTTAAAATTAATAATTGTCACAAGCAACCTGCTTTTTTCACTAAGTTAGGAGTGTAAACAATTCCAAAATTACTTAGTTATATAGCACAGTCAGTGAGTTCAGATTTGACATATCTATAAATAATCCATTGTGGTTTCCAAAATTGAGGGTTTTGTTCCTAAAGGACAATAAGACAATGGAATTTATCCAATTTATCCACTTTGAATATTTTGAATGAACAAGGATTCTTTGAAATGTTGAATAACATCATGGAATCATAGAACACTAGAATTGGAAGAGATCATAAAGTATATAATCCAACAGTTTTTCAGCTTACTCTATGATTTGGGGCAACTGAAGGAAGAGAAGTTGTGCGAGTCACCGTTCCCCGCCACAGTACAGAAAGCTCTATCTTATCTATGTTTCATATTAAGCTTCTAGGCAAGATCTTATTTGAAAACATGGTTTCACATCTTTTAAAAAAAAATTCACCATTTCCTAATTTTACAGATGGCGGTTTAAGACCCAGGAAAGCAAATGACCTTTCCAGGGTGACCTTACTTGCTGCTATAATTTATTCATTTCTTTTTTTTTTTTTTGGCTTTTTATTT